>JARYGA010056728.1:0-61997 GCA_030545235.1 Helianthus tuberosus | reverse complement strand
AACCTAGCAAAAAACTCCATGGCAAGGGCCATGTAAGGGGATGAGCTCCCAGGCCACATCGCTCAATAGGTTCAAGGGTTGAATGAACCTATATAAGGGGTGAGTTCCTAAATCAATACAACTCCATGAGACTTATTAAGTCAAAGCAAAATTGTCTCATAGACAGGTCTGAAGAACCTACACCAAATGTTCCTTAAGCCTTAGAAATACAACCAACAAACAGGCTTATGTAGTCAAATAAAAAACAAAGAAATGATAAAAAGGATAGGTGCTATGTCTTCTTGTTAAAAACACCAAGGCTAAGTGTCTGCAGCACTGAACCCTTTAAGGTGTAAAACATAAAGGCAACACAAACTCAACAAGGACAAAGTTACAAAAAAACAAAAAAGGGTAAATTACACTTTTCGTCCTTTATGTTTGTATTGGATTGCAATAGATACCCTTTAACTTCAATAATTACACTCACAATCCTTTATTTGTAAAACTCATTACAGTCTACGTCCTTTGGTTCTAACCTGATTAAAATTTTCAGTTAAGTCTATTTATATAAGGGCAGTTTGGTTATTTCACCATCTTAAATAAAATGAATATAATTAAAACACTTCTACCTGATCTCACTCAAACCCCCCATCTTCATTCTCTGTGCTCAACCCAAGAACAATAACACAATACACACATACCTCTCTCTATCTATGGTGATCTGGTGCTTCATAATGGTTGCACCATCTAGGATTTCAATCTAAATCGCTGACCCCTCATATCGCATCATCGACCCCATCTGTTCCAGATCTGAATCGCCGCCATGATATGTTAGGTATTTTCGCCCAAATCGGAGGTTCGGTCTGAAAAACAAACTGAAATCGACAGGGAATGGGAGAGATCTGGAGGTAGTTAAGTCATTTCAGGTGGTGGCGCGCCAGTGGTGACGACGGGTCAGATAATTAGAAGACGATGACGTCGGGTTTGCGAGAGTGTGTTTGTTATTTGGATTTTTGATTCTGTTATATGGAGAACTAGTTTTAATTTCATGAACAACAAGTTTAATCCATCTTTATCTCCAATACCTTGGTCAAAAATGGGAGAACCCACCACCACAAATCAGAGCTGCTGATGTGGTAATTGTTAGACTTATTATTGTTTTAGGTTATACTTAATAATGAAGAGATTAGATTTATTTTAATTTTTATTTAGCTTAACAGTCAATAAAGTAATTGTGATTAAAACTTATTGGGATGTTATATTATATGATATGTAAAACTAATTCTGTGTGATTTTTGTGGGATTCTAAATCAATCGGTTTGGTGGCCGCCTGGCAGGAGATATGGAGGTGGTGGCAGGTTGTGAATTGTGATGGAGAAGAACAAGAGGGGAAGAGAGAGTTGGAAGAAAGAGAGAAATTAGGTGATTATTTATATATATAATTTTTAATTGTTGTAAGTTCTTTTTTTTTCTTATTTATTAAATATATGTTAAATGAGTAAATTACCAACATACCCTCATATGCATGACACATGACCAGACTTGATTGAAAATTTTAACTGGGTTAGAGCCAAAGGACGTGTGGTGTAATGAGTTTTACAAATAAAGGATTATAACTGTAATTATTGAAGTTAAAGGGTATCCATTGCAATCTGATACAAACATAAAGGACGAAAAATGTAATTTACCCAACAAAAAATTATCTAAAGGATGATACAAACGAAAAATCACACAAAATGCAAACCAAGTCAAGTCACAAAACTAAGAAGCCTTCAAGAACTCAAGCCACCTACGCGACAACTTGAAACCTCAAAGGCTTCAATCTACCTATGGATAGCCAAAAGGCTTGAAGGGTTAAAGCCAGCCAAATTGCCTTAACAAAATAGACATAAAGAAAATAGTTAAACACCATATCATATTAAAGAAAGCCCTAAAAGACTTTCAAACACGAGTTAAGGCAAGTCCTAGTGACTTGCAAGTTTAGATATTGTTCAGACAACCACGACCAACAGAAACCTTAAGGGTTCCCAAAAACCTAACATTGTTTAAAGGTTACAAACCATAAATTGTTTTAAGAGTGCTAAGAAAGCTATGAATTCATGCATCAGTAGAAGGCTTAGAAGCCCCAGAACTGCTACCTTTGGCCTTCTTAGTCTTCTTAGCCTTTTTAGCTTTTGGACCCAGATCATCAACAGCTGAACCCTCCAAGCTGGCATCCTTCGGAGCATCAGATTCCCCAGGAAAAGTATCTTCACTATCTCCCGAGTAGGAACGTTTCCTTGAAAGGGAGCTAAGCATTTCAGCACATAACTTTTCATTCAAACCATCAGGCTTCAGTTCCTGCAAAACGGAGAGAGGCTTACCATAACAAGAAGCAACCTGACTCACATACGGGTACGACAACCTCTCCATTTGCTCAACGGAACTCTTAAAAACATCGAAAGCCTCGGGACGGTACAGGGGAGATTTCTCTAAGGGATGGCCAGACTCGTGAAGCTTATAACCCGCAATAAGACCTTGGTGTTTTCCCATATTGAGCAGTTTAGTGTAAACATCACCAAGAGCGGAGTTAAACTCTTTAGAATGCAAGCGATAGGTAACCACCTGGTGAAAACCCTGCTCAATGAGCCATTGGTTATCCCTAGTGGCCTGGGTAACCAAAGTCTTCAAACCATCTTTCTCCTTATCAAAAGCCTTATGTTGCACAGTCAAGGCCTCCCGGTCAGCTTTCAACTTCAATCGGCTAGCTTCAAAACTTTTCTTGAGATCACCCATCTCAATTTCGTGCCTCTTTGTTAACTCCTCCTCTTTCTTGGTCCAAGCCAACTCTTTCTCAGAAAAGATATCGATTTCCTTCTTCATTGCAACAATAGAAGCTTTCGTTTTCTCCTTCTTTTTGGAAGCCTCCTCATATTCCTGCATCCCTTTAGCAAAGCGAGTAACACCTTCAGCCAAAAAGGCAAAAAGGTTGCAGGAGCTGAGCATCATCCTAGAAATAAGATGATCAGCATCCATCTCAGATATGGCGCTTCGAACACCGGGAGGAGCAAAATGAGCCAAGGCTTCAGCACAGATAGCCGGGTCCTTAAAATTATCACCAACCTTAACTCCCCAGTTAGGCACATAAATATCCTGACCCTCTGAACCTTCGAAACTTTCAACACTTTTGGCTGATGAACCTTGAATAACAGGAGTGGTACCTTTCTTAATCAATTTCTTCTTCTTGCTGGAAACAATTAACTCCTTTTCCTTACCCTTGCCAAAATCCACAACCTGATCCCCTGATGCCTCAATATCATCACTAACATCGATGGGCTCTGAACCAGAAGGCTGATCAACACCCTTCAAATGACGTTGGGAACGACGGGTAGAACCTTTGGAAGCAGTAACCTTGGTAAAGCCTTTAACGTTCGGAACATTGACATAACCAGAACCCTCAAACCTGCAATCAGAACCCTTAACAACCGCATTCTCACCAGGAGTAGCAGCAACATCATCAAAGGCAACATCAGAGGTGTCATCGCTCTTAATAAAGTCAAGGGCAGACATAACTGCAACACAAATATAAAAAGAAAAAGAACATAAGCAAACAAAGAAAAAGGAACAAAAAAGCAAGAAAAGAAAATGCATACCCTTCCCATCTCTAACAAGCACCGAATCCCGGTTGGCCTTTTCCCACACTTTACTTATACCCAACAACACCAACAAATGCTCAGGGAAGGGACGAAGCCTCGAAGGGCACTCCCTGAGAATTTCTAAAAAATGAGTGTTTATTTCGGAATCAGAAGGCTTCGGCTCGTTCAGAACATCATCCGGGTGTCTCCAAACAAGTTTGAAAGGATCAATTTCCTCCGACACCCAGAAAAACCGATCTTTCCAGACCCCAAGCGTAGAAACCATGGACGAAATTAAACAAGTATGAACTTGAGTGGTTTCAAAGGTGAACCAATCACCATTCTTAGCAAGCCGGAAGAAGCAACGGAAGGACAATAGAGATGGGTCATACCCGGTGGCCCGACACAAAATTTCAAAATGTAAAACCCTAGCCATGCCAAGGGGGTGAATCTGACCAAAAGACACTCGATAATATTCCAAAATATTCAAGACAAAGTTTGAAAACGGATAACGAAGATTGGAAAACTCAAAATGACGACAATACAAGGCAATCATACCAGAAGGACAGTCATTGATAGATTTATCGCAAGCCGGTGCAACTGGTTTATACTTTGTCCCTATACCCCATTCCATACAAAATAAATCGACTTCCTCTTGGGTCGGTCGAGAAAAGGACTTTGCCATATCCTTACGAGCACCCATGACATGAACAATTAAAGAGAAAATAAGCAAATCGGAACTGACCTGATTTTGAAAAAGAAGGATACTTGAGAGAAATAAGGAGAAGTAATGTTCTTCAAAAATAAAAATGTGTAAATAAATGAGATTAGAGATAATTATCAACAGGCAGAATTTAAAACCGCCGCCTGACAAACTGCCACAGGTCTTGTCAACTGTCTTGTCAAATTCCGAAATTCAAAAACCGTTTCAACCTTCCAACCCTTGAACCCTCGAAGCCTTTGGATAGAAAAACATACGTATAAAAGTCAGAAGTCTTTGAGCTCATTTCCCAAAAACCTCTGACTTGGGGGGCTGATGAAGGGGGTAGCCCAAGGCCAAATATGAATGATTTAAATATGTAAATGCCCATAAGGCAAAATGGTTCAAAGGTTAAAAACCTGGGAAAACGAGATAAAGTAGCACGGAACAGTAAGAAGTCATATCTCCAGATTACTTCACCAACTTGCCAGCCGCAAAAGCAATGCAGGTCCTCAGAGCACACTCTATTATCCAGGGGTCAAAAGGCTTCAACCCCCGAAAGGGCAAGCCCCTCACTGCAAGCAAGGTCACTAGTCAAATGCATTCATCTTTGGGAGATGTCTTCTCCTATATATTTGACACTTCATTTACTAAAGTGAGGACATGCCCGGCCAATCAAGATTCCTTAAAACTCTGGTCATTCATCGCGAGTACTTGCTTCATGCTAGTTACTCCCTTTCACATCCAACACACACATTCTGTTTGCCCCTTCATCTGAATCTGAAACATACTTCAGAGAAGGACCTTTTGCAAACAACAAGAATTAATTAGTGAACCTCCTTCCACGTCTTGCAAAGGTGGGGGGACCCCACGACCTGCGTTAGGCTAAGTTAAACCCTTTAACCCTTTTGCCTAACCAACCTCGCTACTATCTTTGGTCTCTCATTTGTTGCATCAACAAAGCACAAACAGGTCAAAGCCCAAATTTTATTTGAAATGATAGCTGGGTCTTTCAATGACCCGTATGCCAAAAGTAGTGGCTGAGAGGAGAGTTTTTGAAGCAGTTATCCATCTCCTACTGGAGGCTAGGTTATAGGATCACACGTTATGCTTTTGTTTCTTGTTTAGTAATTTTGTTATCGTGTAATTAGAGACTTGCCCTTTTGAAATCAGGCAGACTCAGTATTTGATTTTCAGTCATTTCAATTCAGTGATCCTAGTTCTATCAACATGAGTAGTGGAACATGTGTCAGAAGCTTTGAACCAAATATTCGTGGCTTTGGCCACACCTTGGTCCACCACGCCCTCACAACGCCCTTGACAAGTGGTGTGCCACGCCCAAAGGGCTGAGGTGACACCCTCTCACGCCCAGTACGTATGGTCTAATGGTGCAACCAAGTTCTAAAAATCCCTCTCGGATTTCTATTCCTACATTTTGAGAAAACTACATATAAGATTTTATTCTTGTTCTTAAAAAAGGACAATTTTACATCATAACATTACATTTGGAAAATCTGATGCTCCCAACTTACATTCTAGTTCTGCAAAATCATCCACAAATACTTTCTTACACTGACTTCTAAACTTTCAAATGAACATTCTTATGAAACAAAGCCAGATATGAGATTCTACCATCAGGACTACATTGCTATTCAGAGTAATCCTACAAATAGGTATCCGATTTGAACCTATATAAAGAACCTAATAATGCAAACAGATTAAACAAAAAAAGTACACCAGATTTCGTATCAACGTGCTCAACTCTTCCATATTTTCCAAACAATCTCTCCAGATCAGACTGACGTGTCTCGTACTCGAAATTCCCAATGAAAACCGGCTTCATCCTCCCACAAACTGTCCCCAAACATATTAATGAACCTATACAGATATATCAACGCAACATATCATCGAACGTCGGAATATGGCGATAACGAAAACAAGAACGACAGAGTTTGAAGATGGCGATAACGAAAAAAAGAACGACAGAGTTTGAGGAGCAGGGAAAAATGGTGTTGGTCTCCCATATCTTGTTTTTCTTAATGTTCTGTTTTGTTTGGGTTTTTTGTTCTCTTGTCTTCTTTATAGAATTTGCCTTCCAAAAAAAAAAAAAAACTAACAAATGGTTATACTTGCAAAAATCTCATTAAGATAACCAGAGTTGGCAAAAAAATATTAAACAATATAATATATAACTGAAAGTGGTTTTATACCAACAATGGAGGTGGGTTATAAATTTATGCGAGAACAAAACATTATAAGAAAACTACTTACCATACAGTTTGGGACTTCATGTATACCAACCAAGTATAACCAGAGTAGGTTAAGACCCGTACACGAACGTTCATTCATATCTACCTCGAACATTGTTCCAAAACACTCAACAACTCGAGGTAAAGAAAAAAAAACTGGCTACCCCTAACTCCGAACCCGTTCTTTACTTCTTTTATTGTAGCTGGACTGCCATTTATATGCCTATGACCCGACTACACTTGAATTTGACCCAAACATACCTTGACCCGACTACACCTTTCAGCCGTTAAAACAAACTGAATCCACAAAATGAGTTCAACAAGCTGTCTGCAAACACCAGGCTCAATGACAACTAAAATTGTAATTTGTACCATCAGAAAGATAGGAGAGAGTCCACATGCATCACTCAACACCTCAACATCATTTGAATGAACAAGACACTAAAGGGTAGGCAATGATGGTTTTGTCTGCAAATTAAAAGAGAATATTTTTTTAATTTGACTTGCCATAGAAAAAAAATCCCAAAATTACTAATAAAAACTGAATATAATCAGAGAAGAACAAACAAAAACTGAAAGTTGATATCATCTTAACTCACCAAATCAACTGATAACTTTCCAACAAGGGTGGATCGTCAACACTTTTTTGTCCATCCATATCTCTTTAACTTACATTGAAACCTAAATAAGATTATCAGAAGTATATTTATAAAATTATAACCTTAACAACAACTAAAAATACAATTTAAAAAAAAAACATGAAACTGAAACAATTAAATCCTAATTTGTGCATACCTGGTGAGACCCGCGGCGGAGCAGCAACGCCGGTGGCCGACAAAACAACAACATAATTTTCCGGCCAGGTCAACATTCGAAACCTTAGTAATACGCATCTCAAAGACTCGATGATTTGTGCTTGATAATGGATGGTTCATGTGACAACCGTGCTTTATAAATGATGTACAATGTAAAACAATATCAATTATCAATAAAACGATGTGTTTTGGTGTTAATATGTGTGTATTTGTGTTTGAAGATTTTACGATTTGATTCTAGTTCGATTTCAAGCTTTAAATCGTTTTCTAGAAAGTTATACGCAAACTGATGCGTAAACGTAATCAGTTTAACGTGACAAACACTCTGGAACAGTGACATAATCTTAACATACCTTAAATAACCCTTACATAACTTAGAAATAAGTTTTGGATGGTTTGGTGTGTCAAAAACAAGTTTATTCGATCGCAGGGACTATTTGTGTCAAACTGTGAAACTATGCCGATTCGTATAGTAACGAACATTCCGAAACTTGATCATAAGTTAAACATACCCTAAATGTCCATTACATAGCTTAGAAATAGGCTTTGAGGGGTTTGGTATGCGAAAATAAACTTTTTGATCAAACAGGGACTAAAAGCGTCAAAAAGTGCATAAGTTTGCATTTTCGCGCATATCTTACGTTCTGAATATATCCGGACATCTAAAATTTTTTGTAATCATTAAAATATTTTATTTTAGTGATTGGAATGCAAAAATACCATTCGTCGCGTAATTTGGATCGTTTTTGCGTCCGTTTGAGTTTTCGTCGTAATTAACCGAATAACGCAACCGTACAACCAAATGAATCGACATCCGAGATGTTTTCAAGCATATTTTAGGTTCCCTATACTTTAACTTCATTTTAGAGCCTTGAAATGTGGTTAACGGTGCTTAAACGTGTCAAAAATCAAGTTTTAAGCATTCAGGGACCTGTTTCGCCAAAATCTAAAACTTAGAACTGACCTCCCCCGAGTCACGCGCCAACCCAGGTGTTACCTGGCACGCCACGTGATAGAGACCAAAATTCAGCAACTCAGTTTCAGCAACAGGCTTGATTTACAGGGTTAATTATGCAAAATTCTCAATACCTGGAGCTGGTTTTGGATCCCTATTGTATTCAATACCATGTTCCACAAGTGTAGGGCCAAGATTGATCCTTCTAAACACTTGGAATGATCTTGATGATCCAATCTTCCTATAAATAACAATGGGTTCTTCATTCATTCTTCACACTTGATCTCATTTCTGCTCTAAGTTGAAGCTCTCCTTTGTGAAGCTTCATACCTGAGTATTTTGAGATCAAATCTTCAATGCTTGGACCCTTTGTAAGTTTCTTTCATGCTTTTATTGCTTTTTAAGCGTGAAAGTCAAACAATGTTTGACTTTCTACTTCGACCTCGATTTGGTCAACACAAAGTTCATTTGAACTTTGCAACGTGAGCGTAATCACGATGGTTATAGTCCCTTGTGACTATACCTACTGATTACCGCGTTGATTAGTCGAAGTGACGCTTGCGGTCTGCTCATATAATGTAATATATGTGTGGGCGCTCGGGGGGGCAAAAGCAAAAGTGCACTAATTTTTAACGTTATTTTACTAATTTCGTGAAAATAACGTTAAAAAGAGGGGATCGTTAATCAGGCATCATGTGGTGGCGTTGATAGCCGAAAGACAAGGGGGTACATGCACCAATTGGCGTTTGTCTCAATTGCTGAGTGTTATGTGCCTTATGTCCAAGGCTTGATGCAAAACCACAATCGAGCCGGGGGTCTCATTGGAAGCAGCCTCTCTATTCCTACGGGGTAGAGGTAAGGCTGTCTACATCCCACCCTCCTCAGACCCTACCTTAGCTTTGCTATAGGTGGGATATACTGAGTACGATGATGATGATTAGTCGAAGTGACGAGTCAAAGTTTCGGTCAAAATACATGTTTATGCGTATTTTGCAACGAAGCTATTTTCGGGTATCAAAACACTTTGTTTTGATATCAAACTTGTTTTCTAACTTAGTTAGACATGTTTTAAAATGTTTAACTCGTCACTTTTAGTCTAGTGCTTGTATAGGGTCGTAAGTCAAGCGGTCTTGACAACCGCTTAGACTTTCGAACCTGACCCGTTTGGTCGATCGTTAGGATCCGACCAAGCATATTATGTGACCATAGTTGTATAGGGAATAACCTTCCGAGGTTATACCTTATGGTCATTTAGTTTAATTAGTTGTATGATATATGCCTTAGGAAAATGATCAAAATGCCCTTTTCATGCATAATTGGTATTTAAGCATATGTAACTTAACTTTTGTCACTTAAACTGATAATGCAACATATTTAATCATGTTTAGGCATATAATACTTGTCATAGGACTAGTTAGGGTCTCAAACGCGCATTTGCACGAACGACGCGTTAAAGTAGCATAAGCTACCTTAATGGGTCGTAACGGGTCGTAAGCACTTAGGATAGTGTTGGTGCATTACATCTGTCGACTTCGTCTTATATCAAGTCTCGGACTAAAAGTTTGAAGATGTCAAGTTTGAAGGGGTCTAGTTTGAAGGTGGCCTGTCACTTTCAAACAGGAGGGTTAGTCGTGACAGTTTGAAACTGGTCATGTCAGTTTCAAACGGGAGGGTCTCTCCCTATAAATAGGCTTCAAACTTTCATCATTTGTAACTTTCCGGCTAGAGCAACGAAGTGCTGCCGAAGTGTTGTCAGGTTGTAAAAAGTTCTAAAATCAATCATACAACAGTTTAATGAGTAAATCTAGCTGAATTGCACTCTACACGTTTGTTTCCGCCTTTCGTGTTGAGATAAACTCTTCTGAACGACTCGTTCGGGTCTGGAAACGATCCTATAAGTGGTATCAGAGCTCAGGAGGAAGAGTTCATACCAATTCAGCCACAAATTATGATTTTCTACACCTTCTTTCAAAATTTAAGAATTTTTCACGGTTAAAATTGGATCAATTTTTCACAGAATGTGTAAAAGTGCATTTTAACAAACCCTTGAAAGTTTCAGTTCAAAATTCGAAGTAAAAGTGGTTAAAATGGCTTGTAAACTGGTGACCGTTTGAACGAGCCCAGCACCCTACCGTTTGAGGACTGACCCTACCGATTGAAATTTGCACCCTACCGTTTGAGGACTGACCCTACCGTTTGAAATTGACCCTGACAGTTTGAAAACTACACCTTACCGTTTGAAAAGGGGGTCCTGTTTGAAGCTCTAGTTTGAAGGATACACCTCCAGTTTGAAGGTGTCATCCGTTTGAATCTGCCTCCAGTTTGAAAGTGTCACCAGTTTGAAACTGCCACCTGAATGTTTGAAACCTAACTTGACAGTTTGAAACATGATTCCCGTTTGAAGAGTGTATCAGTCACGTGAACTGTTTTGCAGAATTTCGAGATATAATGACAGCCATTATAGTTGTCGTCTAGTTGAGGAGTTCAACGTCTTCACGTGAATTATCATTAGCGGCCTAATTGATGAATTAAAAAAAATTCGGTCAACTAATTTGAGGGGTCCAATGAGAAATGGTTTAGTATGCAGTGGATTTAAATGAAGTTGTTGTCAGTGACATGTGATAGAATTAAAGGCTCTTGTGACATTGTTTAAAAGATGGTGATTTTAAGTGGTCCAATCATGTGCAAGTTTTGACTGTTCACTAAAGATTTAATAGATTTGTGTTTAGTAAGCCCACTGTTGTCATCGGCCCAAGTTTAAACATCAACCAAGCAGCTCTTTGAAAGCCCAAGTCACACTCTCGACCCATTTAACTTTCAAGATAGTCAGCCCATGTTGATTCTTTATATGTGAAAGTGTTCGACCAAAATCAAATTGAGTATTGTTGTTATCTTGTCGGCAAAAGATTTATTTGGATTATATTACGATCACATGAAGTTAATCAAAATTGTTCAGTTTGCATTAAGTCTACAGGTCACACGTTTAGGAGTTCAAAGTGTTTAAAGGTCCATCAGGTCGATTGAAAGTTCGTCAGTTTGCACGTAAAAGGGTCTGGTCGTTTGAATTTGATCCGGGTCATAGCAGTCCGTACAGTGTGTCAATCTTCAGTTCGCACAGTTTTGTCAACTTTCAGTCCGCTCAGAATATTCACCAGTTCGAGTACCAGTCTTATTATGTTAACTGATAATTCGTTTAAACTGATCGTTTGATTGTTTATTGTCAGGTTTTTTACAAGGTGATACAACTCATTTGAAAATTCGAAACATGGAGAACGAGTTCTACAATGCTTTTGCTAGTCCTATTACAATTACTCAGAGTACATTGCTTGAGAATGAAACGGGGACATCACAGAAACCACCCAAGCTCATGGATATTGATGATTACAATGGATGGTCTGAACGGTTTGGAAATTGGGTTGAAGCTTATCATTTGGATGCTTGGGAACACACTGAAGAACCATATGTTAGACCCACAACGAATAATGTTCAGCAAACAATTAGACAAATGAGTACTGAAGATAAAAAGAAATATAGGGATGAGAAATTGATGGTGAGTCTGCTTCAGCAAGCAATAAAAGAAGATATCTTGATACTGCTTCAACATGATGGAACTGCTTATTCAATCTGGACAGAATTGGAAGCAAAATTTGTTGGAAGTGATGATATGCTCAAAAACAAAATGTCTCTCATGAAGAAAGAGTTTGATCTGTTTCGTGGTTTGAAATCTGAAAACACCAAGCAAATAATTGATAGATATTGTAACTTGGTGAGAAATATGACAAAACTTGGTATTAAAAAGGATACTGATGAATTGATTGAAAAACTTGCAGATGCGCTACCACATGAAACATGGGGAACTTTTCTGATGATGCTGAGATCAAACAGGAAAGATTATAAAAAGTTGACACTGGGAGACTTCATCAAACACCTGGAAGCTCAAGAGATGGAGCAGAGAAAGATTGCCAGGATGAAGAATTACGATGGAGAACAAGATATCAGCTTGTATTACAAAGGTGGTGTCAACGAAAAGTCAAATTTTTCTCCAAAAGTCGAAACTGCTTACAGTGCAAAAGATTCTTCAGAAAAGAAATCATCCCAGGGATCAAGCAGCACTAGATTTTCATCGTTCGATCCAAACATTTATGCAACAAAGAACGGAAGAAAACTTCAATGCAATATTGTATTAAATCTTGAAAGTGATCAAGATTATTCTGAAGAAGTAGCTAAAAATCAAATGTCTTTGTTGGGAATGGTTCTAGAGTCTTATAGTAGTTTTGTGGCCGGAAAGATCGGTAATCCAATGCTCACGAAAGAGGATTACGATCAAATCGATGCGGAGGAAATGGAATTGATGGATATTAAATGGTGCATGGCCAGTGTAATGAGAAGAGCTGAGAAGTTTAAACAAATTACGGGAAGAAATGATTTTCTTGATGCAAGTGTTTCAAATTTAGGCTTTGATAAATCTAAAGTTACATGTTTTCGTTGCAGGGAAAATGGGCATTTTAAGAGAGAGTGCAAAAATCGTGAAGCTACTGGAGTCCAGAATCCTTTTGGAAACAACGATTATCACAAAAAGGCGATTTATCATCAAATTACACCACCAGCACTGCATCAGGCACAAACTGCAAATGGAATGATGGAGATTAAAGATTCAAAGAAAGCATGTCTGGGAAAGGATGGTGGATTCAGTTGGGATAAATATGTTCCAACAAACAGCAAAGTGTGTTTGGCAGAACAAGATGATGAAAAGTTAGATGAAGGTTTCAGTTGGGACAATTTTTGCCCAGATCAAGAATTTATGGCCAAAGAGATGTACAAAAACACTTCAAATGTTAATGCTTTCATTGCAGATGCTTATGATTTGAAATGTGCAGAAAAGTCATGGAAGCTGCTGAAGCAAGACGGAGAAAGCTTGAAGAAGAGGAAGAAGAGGAAGAGAGATTAAAAGCTGAAGCTAAAGCTGAGAAAAAGAGAAGAGCTGAATTTTTACAATCGAATCGAACAGTCAAAGAGGTTCCTGAATTTGAAGTCAAAGTTGATGCAGAACCTGTTAAAGTTCCTGAAAAATGCATGAACTGTGATTCTTTAATCAAACAGAACAATGAGTTGTTTCACAATATAAACAGATTGAAAGAATCTTATGATACAATGAACAGAGAAATCAACAAGTATACTGATTCAAACGGTGAACAAGTTGTGGCAATGAATACGCTGAAGAGAGCGTACCTGAGACAACTTGATGATGTCAACTTTCACATAAAGAAATGTGCTGATCTGGAGTTGAAGTTGGCAACACAAAAAATCGAAACTGAAAGAGTAAACAAGTTATTAGAAAGTTACTCATGTTCTACTTTTGTTGTTGACAGGATTTATCCGGTTGTGGAGAATTTGAAGACTTTTGAAGAATTAAAGACTTCAGAAGAAGAGAAATCTGTGATAGAAGACAAAGATAAAGTGAAGATTTCTGGTAAGAAACCAAGTGTAGTCTACACTAGATGTCCGCCCCCGGTCGAAAATGGATTTTTACCTCGAAATCCAAATTCCGAAAGAGTCGAAAAGGCAATAAACTTACAATGGGAGTCTGGGCCGTTGGATAACTTGCCAGAAAATATTGATGTCACGTACACGTCGTCCGACACTGATCATGAGTCAAAGTTGATAAAAAGTGTGGTCGATCAGGTGTTAGATAAAGATGACATAGAGGAGTCAAAACCGAAGTCCAAATCCAAGTCAAAGTCAAAGTCTGAATCCGATGCGTCAAAGTCAACAGTCAAAAAGGACAAACGGGTTTATGATAAAGAGTTTTTGATATCAAAATCTAATTTGAATGATGAATCATTCAAAGTGGCATATACTTTGAAAGATTCTGACAAATTATATTCTGATGAGAGTTTTCCAATAAGAGGTGTTAAAATTGAAATGATTAAAAAGCTTTTCAAACTAACAGAAATCAATATTTCTGAAATAAAAGATTTAAATCTTAATGATAAACCTAAATCCTACACCTCAAGAGTTTAACAACGTTTAAACAAGAAAAAGGGTTACAGTTCTGGTTCTGGTTTTCAAAAGAAACCAAACCAAAACCGTAATTTCAAAAAGAATGATCTAGGTTTTATACCACCGAAAAACTATAAAAATGAGAAAATTTATAAAACAAAAACTGTTTTTGTTTCAGGAACAAGTGCTGAGAAAGAAAAAAAGAGGTCATTCTGGAAGCAGACAAACCAAGAATTCATTGCCAAGAAGCAAGAAGAACTGAAGAAGAATGTTGTTCCAAAGAAGATTGAAAAGAGAACTTGTTTTCAGTGTAAAACTGTTGGTCATGTTGCTAGGGATTGTCCGAAGACATTCAAACCGAAACAGGAAGCCTCTGGTAAAATGAAAGAAAAAGTTGTTGAGAAAACTGAACTTACAACCCGAAAGTTTACAGGCTTTGAAAATTCGATCTTTGAAAAAGGAGAATGTTCAAAAAATGTTTTAAAAAGAAAAGAAGATTTGAAAAATAAAAAATGGGTTGTGAAAGTTTCAGGTAACAGTTCTGGTGATGAATCTGATTCCACAAAATCAGAGGAGCCAAAAGTTGTTAAAGAAAAGGTTGAGAAATCAGTTCCAACTATGAACGATGAAAATTTTCCACCTTTGTGTGCTGAAAATTTTAAAAGGAAAGTTGGAAAAGTTGAAATTTCAAATCAATTTTATTCTGATAAGAAGAAATTTGATGTTGATAAGGCTTTTAACGGAACTGTGAAACACATTTTTGGCAAAATGGTAAATAGTAAGGTTAAAGGTGTTAAAGAATTTTACGCTGCCAAAAGAGGAGGTCACAGGTTCGTTGAAAGTAAAAATGAAGAAGAGGATGTTACACCCAAGGAAGGTCAGGCTTGGGTGGACATATTTTTCAAAGAGTAAAAACCTGACTTGCCGGAGATCCCAAGTTGGTAATCGTGGATCATGAATCGGCATCCTTCTTAATTTGTGTTTGAAAAGTTTTGCAGGAATTGCCGGAACTCCCAGGTGTGTAAGCGAGGAGTAGGAATCGACACCTAGAGAATTCAACCAACAGATGGTGTTTGGTTGAAAATGATTGATTGGATTGATTGTACAAGTGGTAAATCAGGGACATTAAGTTGTATCTGATTTTCTACAAGTGGTTGAAAAACAATATGATGAGTTTATCCCTAATTTTACAAGTGGTAAAATCAACAAAACTTATTTTCAGGAAAAACCATTGGATTAAAACAAACTTAAGTATTTTGAAATCATAATGGGAAAATAGTTTGTTGTGAGGGGGAGTTCTGATTGTTTATGCCAAGTGGATGGCGAATTGAGGCAATTTGTTTTCAAATTTCCTAAAATGTGTTTGCATTTTAGGGGGAGTAAGAAATTTTAGAAAATCCAAAAACATTTGAAAATTTGAAAAAGCCAAAAACATGATAAAACGAAAAATGAGTTTTGTTGCATAAAAGAGGAAATGATAGTACATCAGTGGACTATCACAGCACGCTAAAGAAATGGAAAGTTAAAAAGTGATAAACGGTCTCACTGATGATGTGCCAGTAGGTTTTTACACATTTAGTAGATTGTGATGAGATATAAACCTAAATTTCAAACTTGCTTATATCGTGGGGAAACATCTCTCGGATATATGGGTAACCCCCGAAATCTCGTTTGAAAGATTCCTTTTTCTGATATACTAGGTCTTTATACTCAGTGATATCTGGGGTATTATTCCGGGACTTCTGCTGTATGGAAATACTGACCTAGTCCTCGAATAATACTTTGTACAATGCTTGAAACATAGCATCACCCTCAGCATATATGATAAGACAATAAAATTGCTTAGCAATGCTGTTGTAAAAAAGATCCTCTAAAGGGGACACACCCAAAAGTTGAGTCATGATCTCTCTGCTGAACGGTAGTTCTGACCTGAGCTCTCATGATTCTTCATAATTTATTAACCCCTACAGATATTATTTGTGTCATAATTACCTGTAAGACTGAATATTGGGATCTGGATACGGGAGTATATTCTGAGGTGGGACACGCGATTGAGTTTAAGTGCTTAAGACATTAACATCCGTATCTCGAAGCAATTGAACTTTGTGTAAGAATTTAAGTGGATCAGTATACTGACAATCTAAGTGAATCGTTTAAAACTTAAAATGAAATCAAGCGTAACGGTGTTAGTGATTTGTCTCATAAACTGATATGATCATCTTGCACAATCTCACAAAAATATTGTCTGTAAATATTTCTTTACTGCATTCCTTTTCATTAAAAAAAATCCAAAAAGATTTTCAGTGTGTTTTAGCATAAATTTTGAAAAATCCAAAAAGATTTTCGACGACTGATTTTGGAGAGCTGATTTTCAAAATTCCAAGTGCTAAACATGATGAACAAATGGTTTGGGTAAAAGTGTTTGAAGATTGTTGAAATTATAAGAGAAAAAGTTTTACAATAAAAACGTTATTCCTGCAAGAGATAAATTAGATTTGAAAATTTTATCCACAAATGATTATCAGAAAATTTATTTTTGGGTAGAGTTTATGCAGGTTAGCTAGGTTCCGAAACCTGAGTTTGATGAAGTGCCAGGTTACGATCTAAGAATCTGTGAAAAGTGAATTCCAGACTACGATCCCAGCTTAGTAAAAGGGGGAGTCTGAAGACATCGAGAGGAAGTCTGAAGATTGTAGAGCCAGATTCAGATCCTGAAGATTACGAGAAAGAGTAAGAGATCGATTGAGGATGCTTACAATGGAGAATTTTGAAGAAAGTGAACAGACTGATAAAGACTGAAGATGCGTAGACTCAACACTTAAGACTCGTCAACATCTGAGGGGGAGTCTGTTGGTGCATTACATCTGTCGACTTCATCTTATATCAAGTCTCGGACTAAAAGTTTGAAGATGTCAAGTTTGAAGGGGTCTAGTTTGAAGGTGGCCTGTCACTTTCAAACGGGAGGGTTAGTCGTGACAGTTTGAAACTGGTCATGTCAGTTTCAAATGGGAGGGTCTCTCCCTATAAATAGGCTTCAAACTTTCATCATTTGTAACTTTCCGGCTAGAGCAACGAAGTGCTGCCGAAGTGTTGTCAGGTTGTAAAAAGTTCTAAAATCAATCATACAACAATTTAATGAGTAAATCTAGCTGAATTGCACTCTACACGTTTGTTTCCGCCTTTCGTGTTGAGATAAACTCTTCTGAACGACTCGTTCGGGTCTGGAAACGATCCTAGAGATAGGCTTTGAATGATTGAAACAATTGAACGATTGGAACGATTTGAACAAGTTAAACGAATTGAACGAACGATTGGTTTTTGGTTAGTGTTTAGATAACGAGACGGGTGTAGTGTGATAAAAACATGGCAGATACGCCGCTGGTACTTCTTATATATAAGTGTTTTTATCATATTATATTCCGTGGCGTTATTTAGTTCACTTGGACGAACGATTTTAAACGATGTCACGCAAGCGATGTTTACGAAACGATATAAGCCATACAAGTTTTATTACGAAAACGAATTACGATTTGGGTTACGATATACAAATGTTTTGGGTTAAGATTCATGGCATCAAGGTTTTATAAACTATAACCAATCTATCTTGACTTGGTTATTCATTTTACAACTCAAACATTTTACAAAACAAGGTTTTCTAATATCAATTAACAAAGTTATACAAGTTATTTAAAATTGTAAACGAGCCATGAATCTGACACACACAAAACCTATGTGCTCGCCGACATTTCTTTGCTGACTTTATTTTTACATATGTTTCAGGTGGTGTCGAATGATGTTGATTGAGACTTGGATGCGTGCTCACTTAGGACTGGACGAGGCCTTAGTGACTAAATAACAAATGATAGACAATGTGGTTATGTTTTAACTTAATGTCAAGACAATGTTAATGTTTAATATTCTAATAAAACGAAACTTTTTGAATCCATGGTTGTGAAACAATAATTCTGTTGCTCCACTCCCCGACGTTTCTGCCGCGGTTTCGTTGTTTTAACGCGGTCGGGGTGTGACAGAAGAGTTGGTACCAGAGCCAATGGTTATAGGGAATTAGGTTATTAGTAATGCTTTGACCTAGACTATAACTTTACTAGGACCCTAACGCGAGTTTTTTTTTGCGTTTAGATTTAAAAAAAAAAAAACAATACCGTCACCTATCTTTAGGTGATAACAACAACGAAAACACAATAACAAATCCGATTTGAAAATTAATCATCTATTCTTGGATGATTTATTATAAGGTTTTGAACCCTCGGAGTTTTCGAAATCTCGTCAAAGTTTGGATCTTATAATATGAACACGTGCAATCTGGAAGGGTGGGCGCCCGTATCCTGAGCTTTCTGTCTAAGGCTAGAGTATTCGTACAAATCCACATAATCGGACCAGTCACTCTTACCTGGGAACTCTTGGGATGAATGTCCACTTATAGGCTAAAGCATGTCTTCGCGATACATTATATAGATCCATTTACTTTGATTAGTCACTGCGTGTCGTTTGTTTGTTCGAGGTAATGAACGAATGATCGCCTTCCTTATGTTTTGTCGATGTTTTCAATACCTCTTTTGTTTATCCAATTGTCGATCTCACGCGTTTCTCATGTTTCCTTGTTCTTTTTAGAAAATGCCACCTAGACGTGATCCCGAACAGGACGCTGCAATCGCAGCCCTTGTCGCTCAGCAAATCGCAGCTGTGCTTCCGAACCTAGTAACTCAGATTAATCAAGCGAACAACAACAATAACAATAATACTCAGTGTAGTTTCTAGAATTTCAATTCGGCTAAACCACTAAAGTTTTCTGGGTCTCAAGGAGCAACTGCGCTCCTACAATGGTTCGAGAGTTTGGAAAGTACTATTAGACATGTTCAATGTCCGAACGAGCGAAAGGTTGAGTTTGCATCTAGTGTTTTCGAGAATTGTGCCCTTACATGGTGGAACGATGTGATGCGTGATAGGGGTGCCGATGTGGCGATGGCACAAACGTGGGAAGAGCTTCGAGCTCTCATGATGAAAGAATTATGTCCCCGTCACGAGATTAGGGCTTTGGAACGAGAATTTGACGATTTGAAATAAGACGGGGGAGAACACCGTGCGTATACGGATCGTTATAAGGAGCTCAGTTTGTTGTGTCCTACTATGGTTACCCCATTGGAAAAAGCGATTAAGAGGTATATCGATGGTTTGCCTGATTCTGTGCAAAACATTGTCACTGGGATTAATCCTACCGCTGTGCGTCAGGCGATTGAATTGGCTGCAACTCTGACTGAGTCACAAGTCAGAAAAGGTAGACCGAGTCATCAGGCTTGTAAACACAGTACTACTTGTGGTAAACTTGGGCACTTGGCCAACATTTTTCATTTAGGTCAGAACCAAGCTGCTCAGAATCCAGCACAAGTACAGGGGAATGCTGCTAGATTCCCACCTGGTTCATGTTACAACTGCGGAGAAATGGGTCATTTCCGCAACAACTGCCCAAGATTGGTGAACGCGAATGCGAATGTGAATCCTGCTTGTGGACGAGCGTACATCTTGAATGCAAACGAGGAAATGGGCTGACAACGAGGTTGTTAATGGTACGTTTCTTGTTAACCATCGACCTGCATCTGTTCTTTTCGATTCTGGTGCCGATAGAAGTTTTGTTTCGTTATCGTTTGAGCCTTTACTTGCGAAGCCTAGATCTAAACTGAGGAAACCCTTATCTGTTGAAGTTGCTACTGGTAAACTGATCATACTTGATTCTGTTATTCGTGATTATCAATTGAACCTCGACAACCATCTTTTTCCTATTGACCTCACACCGATGCAACTTGGAAGTTTCGACATTATCATACGAATGGATTGGTTAACTAAATTTCATGCTGAGGTGGTTTGTTTCGATAAGATTGTTCGTATTCCTTTATCGTCTGGTGATGTTCTAGAGGTTCGTGGCGAGAAACCATCTGGTGGATTGAAACTCATGTTGTGTACGAAAGCCCAAAGTTATTTACGAAAAGGATATGTGGCATTTCTGGCACATGTCACCGAAGCGAAAGGCAAGATCAAGTGTATTCAAGATATTCCGATAGTTCGAGATTATCCAGAGGTGTTTCCTGATGAACTGCCTGGTTTGCCTCCTGTCCGTCAAGTTGAATTGCATATTGATCTTGTTCCTAATGCCAACCCGATTGCGAAAGCACTTTATCATCCTGCACCCTCTGAGATGCAAGAGTTATCGAAACAGCTTCAAGAGTTATCTGACAAAGGATTCATCCGACCGAGTTATTCACCTTGGGGCGCTCCAGTCCTGTTTGTGAAAAAGAAAGATGGATCTTTTCGAATGGTATCGATTATCGTGAGCTTAATAAGCTTACCATCAAGAATCGATATCCCCTATCACGAATCGATGATCTTTTCGATCAGCTGCAAGGTGCTTCATGTTTTTCCAAGATCGATCTGCGTTCTGGGTACCATCAGCTTCGTGTACTCGAAGAAGATATTCCCAAAATTGTTTTCCGCACGAGATATGGACACTACGAGTTCACTGTCATGCCTTTCGGTTTGACAAATGCCCCAGCTATTTTCATGGATTTAATGAATAGGGTTTGTAAACCTTATTTAGATAAGTTCATCATTGTGTTCATTGACGACATTCTCATTTATTTGAAGTCTCAAGCCGATCACGAACAACACCTTCGTTTGACAATAGAACTTCTGAATGTGACAACCCGGACTTTTGAGGTTAGTAACGTTTAATCTTGTGATCCAAATCTTCCGTTATTCATTCCCCTTCTTGTGCTGAACGTTTTGTGCTAGTTTAGATTAAATTCGCTTACATTGTATTTGGGCCGAAGGAACTTGGGTTACTTACACCACAATTATGAGTAACAAACACATATGTTGGGCCGAATACTAGTTAGATATGTTGGGCCGATTATAAATTTATACATGTTGGGCTTGCACATAACACAAACACACCTGGAACCTTGGTAGTCATGTTTGGGCTTGGAGGAGCCCAAATAGGACTTGTATTAGGGGCGGTTGTTGAACTTAGATTACTAGATACACATAGCTACGTAAACAAGATAACAAGAACTCAAACAAAACCCTACCTCCATCAAGATATCTCGCACGGCTGTGGACACCCCCCCTTCGCAGCTTACTGTGTTCGTTGACTATTCGTCTTTGGGTTAGTGTTTCATCTTTTGATTTAGTCCTATGAGATTGTGTTTGATGATTTGTGTGATCTTATGATATGTGTTGCAAACTTGGATAGAATTATGAAAGTATGATTCGATGATGGTTTATTGGATTTATGAGCCTTAGATATAGTAGGATAGATCACGGTCTCAGTTGGGTTATCATAGGGTCATAACGCCAGTTCATGAACTTGATCCCTATTCATGTACTTGTTGTTGCTGATTTGATAATGTTAATAGCAATCATAGTATGTTACATAATTGTGATTTTAAGCAATCTGGTTGCTACTGTTGATGATGTTGGGCCGGGTATTTTGATTAAGGGATGGGTTAGGTTGTACTAATTATGATAAATTCTAGGTTGATGATTAGCATGTGTGCGAACCAATAAAACCCATATAATGTTCGGCTGAAATCAGAATCGTATGATGTTAGGAATTACGAGAACTGTTATGGCCGACGAAACTTGTAGAGTTTCATCACCCCCCCTTCCCGACGAAACTTGTGGAGTTTCGTCACTCCCTTCCGACGAAACATGGAGTTTCGTTACACACCTCCACACGACGAAAGTTAGAGTTTCGTCACACTTGAATCAACGAACAACTTTGATGTTTTTATAGACTGTGATGTATATGGTGCATGATAATAAAAGAGACGGTTATTCTCCCCTGTTAAATATATCAGTGATAACTTAGGATGCTAGGGAGGTGAAGCTATTCCATGCACCGACATATATATATATATATATATATATATATATATATATATATATATATATATATATAAATGTAGTAAATGGCGACCCATGTGTGTGGGTGCTTGAAGTCTCAATTGAATCAAATCATGTGCAAAATATTATAAGGTTGTCAGAACGGTGGTTTAGTAATTCAAGATGGCATGTGATCATCATTATCAATAACCTTTTACCATTAATAGTTTGCATTTAAAGTTTATAAATCAAAGTATTCAAAAATTAACAACAATATATGTGTACTAAATTCACGTATGTGAATATGGGTGTTGTTAGTTAAGTGGGCCAAAGCTTTAATACATGGACCTGAATAACAGTGTAGTAGGTATGCATGCATGTTAGGGGGCTGGGATAGTTTAGGGTTTATTGATGGGCTCGGTTGCAAGTGAATAGGGTGCAAAGCATATATAAAAGATATGGGCCGGTTGGTACGCAATGTGTATGAGAACCAAGAACCTAGACCTCACATTTAGAAGTAGGCCGAACTAAGGTATGGGCTGCACTTGTTTAACTCGGCTGAACAGGAATATTACCCGGATCCCGTGCCCAGTTATAATTGCACAAGTCTTAGGTTATATTGGGTCGTACTTGGTTGATGAATTATTATACAACATGCTTAGAAATGCTAATACTTGTATTCTTGTGCACTATCTGATGAATAAATGTGGAATGTTACGTGCTGGTCTTGTATGCAAACTGATTGTTATGTGTAACTATGGTAGGACGTGCTTAATAAACTGTTAAACAAGTAACTAATCCAACCGAGAAACCAAAGGTGAGTTTACACACTTTCTAAGGCATGGGATTCCCGGTGGTTGGGAATGGGTTAAAGAATTAAAATGGAACCTACATATCCTCCTTGGGTAGGATATGTACCGCCATCCTCCATGGGTAGGATGCTAATATTAATCCTGCGTATTCTCCTTGGGTAGAATACGTACGTTTGTCCTCCTTGGGTAGGACAACAACCTTAAAACTTACTAGACAAAACTCTATCATGAAGTCCCTCATTTTTTTATCGACTTAATCGCCGGGCCAATGGCGAGCGGGTCATTAGTTGATAGCTCTATTAGGGTTGACAAGCCTCACACCGTGCCAGTCGGATGGGCGTGTACTAATGGCTCTGGGCACTTAGTCAATGATGATAGACATTGACGTAGGGCACAACTTACTTTCGTCAGTTGTCGATATGGTAACGGTCTAGTGGTTCACATGGGGAAGCCCCCACTGGTTATGGTTTGGGAAAAAAGGAATTGGTTAATCATATTTTCAACTATGGGGTAACCCCCACGGCAAGTAAGCCAACTAAAGAATAACTATGTTTTTTAAACAACTTAAAACAAACACCCAACCGTGAACTCGCTCAACTTTGTTGTTGATTCGTTGTTACATGCCTTGCAGGCCTTTAGGTGCATATTGTTGGAACTTGCTGTCTGGGATGCTGGAGTGGTCATGGGTCGAGATACATGGAAACGCGAGACGAATCTAATGGCTTTCACACACTTGGTTTATGAATTTCTTAATTAATGTATTATGCTTCCGCTGAACGTAAAATAATGTTTTGTAACACTTCTATCAATAATAAATGAAAGTTTTATTTGGAATAATTGTTATGAGTTCAACATGATTGGTGGCTTGGATCCTGGTACGTCACACGCCCCGCGGTGATTCCGCATGTGGTATTTTGGGGGTGTGACACTGAAGAAAAACAACTTTTCGCCTAATTTTCAAAGTGTGAATTCTGGCATAAGGAAGTTCAATTTTTGGGTCATATTGTTAACGAGCAGGGTATTCATGTGGATCCTTCCAAAATAGCTGCTATCAAGGATTGGAATACACCTACAGAAGTTCGTTCTTTTCATGGTCTTGTTGGTTACTACCGTCGATTCATTTCGAACTTCTCAAAGATTGCGGTTCCTCTCACTGCTTTGACTCAGAAGAATAAGCCTTTTGAGTGGGGACCTAAACAAGAAGAAGCGTTCCAAACGCTAAAACAAAAACTATGTGATGCTCCTGTTTTATCTTTGCCCGATGGAAACGATGATGTTGTTGTCTATTGTGACGCGTCGAATCTAGGCCTTGGTTGTGTTCTTATGCAACGAGGTAAAGTTATAGCATATGCGTCAAGACAATTAAAAATTCACGAGAAAAACTACACCACTCATGATCTTGAGTTGGGTGCTGTGGTATTTGCTCTCAAAATCTGGAGACACTATCTTTATGGCACGAAATGTGTGGTTTTCACAGACCACAAAAGTCTCCAGCACATTCTCAATCAGAAGGTGTCACACCCCAACCGATGACGGAAACATCGGGGCATGGCACTGAGCGAAACATATTGTCAAGAGAAATTCCATAACGACTAAATTACCAAATAGTTAGTATTATGTCCTATACCATAACCCATTAAGTAATCTAATTATTACAGACATAGATATTCTCAAAACAAAACATGTTCCGACAACTCAGATTCAAATGAATAAATTGTCTTTGTTTCTAGACTCCATCCTACTTGATTCCACAAAAGCAGATAAAGTACAGCATCCTAGCAGATAGCATCCTAAACACCTGCCACATACGTTAAAGTAAAGGTCAATACACATAGTGTAAAGGTGAGCATACAAGTTTGATAATAGTAATAGAGTTCGAAATCGTTTACGCATAACCAGCATGTAACATGTACAAAGTGAAGGCAAGTAGGTTATCGACCGAGAAATATGCACAGACGTGACTGCGAGTTGTAGAATGCACAACATATATCCCCACTGGGACACATGAAGTAAAGCCCTTAACAACCCCTGTCCATGACAGATGCTGAGTCCAAACTATAGTATTATCGTTGCTAAGGTGTCAGGCAACAATCACTGTGTTAACATAACATACAAGAATTTATCGAATAACACGTAGCATGCGATAATGGTTAGCGTACAAATAGTGTTTGCGTTGTGTGATTGATGTGATTTGAATATAGATAACGTATGTAACACCCAAAAGTGCGTAAAGCAAAAAGGGTTGGAGTATACTCACAGATTGTGTTTAACAAGTAAACACTCTCTTGGATTAAAGGGAGCGCTGGGAGAGATTAGCCTGAACAGTTAATGATAGCATAAACGATAAGCGGCGCGTAAAACGGTGCAAAATACCAAGCGTCGGACGGTCCGATCGGATGGCCATTCGATTGGATTGACACCTTGTTTGGTAAGGATGTGTTTGTGTATGATGGCTTTGAAGTTTTCATTGTAGCATTTTTAAAACAGAGAAGTATCTCTACTCTTCAGGTCGATCGATCGAACGGCGGTTCGATCGGGTAACAATCCGATTGGTAGAACACTTAGTGAGAACAAGTTCACAGCAGGGTTGTCACTCGATCAGATAGCAATCCGATCGGGTGGCAATCCATTGGTTATTGAACATGTTAAAAATTGTTTAAGAGTTGAAGTTCCAAAGTCACATGGTTAGATGGTCGTTCGATCGGACGGTAATCCGTTCGATGTTCAGAACTCTTTGAAAGGTTTAAATAATGATTAAATATGGGACCAATTGCAAGCCGATCGGATGGCTGTCCGATCGGACGGCAATCCGATCGGATGGCAATCCGTCCCAACGACCTGATCGTTCTTGACACTTGATTGTTTTGATAGTTTTGCAGTTTTGATCGAGACAGCGTGATAACGTGCTAAACAACGGAAACCCCATCTTGACTCAAGTGGCCCGATCGAACAGGAATCACCCTAGTCTGACTAGTTAACCTGTTCGAGACAGTCGTTCATGTTTAACCCGGAATCGGTAGTCTCTTCGATAGAAATCAGATCTTGAGCCAATACATCACTAAGAAAGAGTAGAAGATCAGAACAAGCTCCGATTCTATCGGTTTTGAGTGCATTGAGTGTAAAAGAGTTGAAAGAAAGTTGGAAAACCATCTTTCAATCCTTTTCACCATGATTATGTGTAGATCTATGCGAAAACATTGTTTAATGTTGTGGAAATCCTTCAGATCTGAGTTGTTCATGGTGGATTGAGGCCAACACTTAAAGTTCATAAGAACCCCATGATGACATCATCCTAGAACACCTCAAATCCGCTGATTTCACGGTTAAAAGTTAAGATTCAAAGGTGAAAAAGATGAAGGAGTGCGTGTAGATCATAGAAGTACAAGATTTAGGTTGAATGAGCTTGACCACTTCCTTGGTCACAAGTGATGCAATCCTCTTATCGGCGCTTCGTTTGGCTCTTCTCCTAGCTGTTCGTCTCAAGGTAGAGTCGTTGGAAGGCATCTAGACAGGAAGAGACTTGGAATGAGATTCGATCATAATGATTTTTGAGTTTTGCGATACGACTGAGCGCGTTCAAAACTTAATGCAATAGTATAATAGTAATGCGAATCACATAGGAGTCACATAGGAGACACGAACTTCCTAAGTTCTCACAAAATAACTTGTTGTTTATGCGTATTTATACGTATTTATATAATTGTAATTTGTAATCATACACATACAGGTCGACTTAGAATATGCGAGGACGCGTTGAGGTGAGAAAGTGAGAACGAAGGCGATAGTTTATGCATTAGTTTTGTTGCGAACATTTGGGTTTTCATTTTATATTGCGATGGCTGTGCGAGTTGTGCATATATACAGGTGACGTAAAGACAAAAGTAATATCCCACGAGTTGGCATCCCACAGTACCTCGTGTCGCGAAGAATTCGTTAGTTCGATGCGATTGAAATCTTTGAGGAACTTGAAAGGTTTCTCATGACGTAGAATTAACTGAGTCGATCGTTAACCAACGTTATAAGAAGCGTTCATTTTTAGATATTCAAAAGGAATTTTGGATGGAAAATCTCGAAAAATTTCCTTTTACGTATGGCCAACTGAGTCGATGTTAACCAACGTTGCAAGGAAGTTTAGGTTTTACACATTTTAAGGAATTCAAAGATGAAAACTGGGGTTACGAGAACTCTCCTACGACATGGGTTCAACTGAACTTGATGTTGAACCAACGTCTCAAGAAAGTCTTGTTTTTGATATTGCAAAAGGTTTTAAGGAAAAATTGGACTCATAAAAGCTCCCCTTGGACATGGAGTTAAGCTGGTTCAATGTTACCTCCACATTGTGAGGAATTTCACTTGTCCCATGGTTTTAATAAAAGTTTTATAAAAAATCAGTTTTAACCGTTTGAAAAGACAATTTAGCATCGAGCCCCACTTGGCACCTTCCAACGGAAGTTCGTTAATATGATTAAAACATTTATATATAGGAAGTACCAGCGGCGTATCCACCATGTTTCTCCCATATTACTTCCGTTTCGTGAGGCGGTGTCATGTGCCCCGATACGACACGGATAGAATTGCGCTCACTCAGTCCAATCGATAGAAGGTCAGACCGAGTATAAGATAGAATCGAATAGGTTAAACCAGCGAGTTGAATTGCGAACGTAGCTACAACAGCGTGCACGAGTAGCCTGATGACACAAAACATTTATGTGTCGTGTCTGGGTAGGCGTCGAGCGATAAGCGATAAGCGAATAGCGCGTTTTCGATTAGATTCCACTTTGAACCCACATGGCACGTTTCCACGAGAGTTTGCTAACATGGTGAAACACCACGTTTAACCAGGTTAGTTTTGTCTCGTGAAGCGATGTCATGCGTACTAATACCACACAGACTGCAGTGAATACCAAGCGAGCGATAAGCGGTACGCGATACGCGGTAGACTATACACGATAAGCGATAAGCGATTAGCTGATTAAGCGAATAACACAACATAACACCAGTAATGACGGCGGCGATAAACGAATTACGATAATCGGCAGTTGTTGCGTTGCAAGCGATGGAGGTATACGCGATTTATGCGGTTCGATTTGAGTGATTAACACCACAGAGTTTACTAACATAAGACCCCACATGGCCTTTTTCCACGAAAGGCCGCTGGTATGACTAAAACGCCCTGATTTAAACATATGAGCGTCATTTCGTGAAGCGAGGTCATGTGTGCTAACTTAACGCAATTATCACAGACAGCGGTAGGCGATAGCGATGGTGATAGCGATAGTGTGTCACACAGCAAGCGATATAGCGATTCACATAATAAGCGATTGCGATTAGCCGAGCTTTGTTTTGAATAAGCTTAACGTTACGTTGCGACGCATCACGGTTATCGAGGAGGGTAGAATAGGTCCTCACTCAACAATATCGTGAGCGTTTATGTACTCGATGAGATTTGTCACGACAGACTTACGACCAGTCTTGCGTCGATGCAATTGCCCTGCGGGGGTTGACCCACCAAGGTCTATCGATGAGGCGATTGCATTGCGTTTGCAGACTTACGAAAAGTCTCGCAGTGATGCGATTCAATCGTTACGCCTTGCGATTTAGTGTAGTGTGTTGAAAATAATCCCAATAGTATAATAGTTCTAGTAGCGTTCAACTCCACACGGCACTTTCTGCACGAAACTGCGGTAGTATGGTAAAGCACACCTTACTTTACCCCTATTACTTAAATCCCGTGTTTCGGTGTCATACTTTGTTGAAGCGCTTGTGGCACCTTAGAATTCACTACGATCTCCGTGCACTGACCTAAATAATCCCGTGTGCACCCGTGATTAATCGTTCCTTGCACGTTTATCGTACCTCTTTCTAAGAGTGTAGTGAGGGTAAAACACATTATTTCGTGATATAGTACATAGTATGTGTGTGAATCTAGGCTAGGCGCGACGACTAGAGAGTGAAAGAGA
Organism: Helianthus tuberosus; assembly: GCA_030545235.1. Taxonomy (NCBI): domain Eukaryota; kingdom Viridiplantae; phylum Streptophyta; class Magnoliopsida; order Asterales; family Asteraceae; genus Helianthus; species Helianthus tuberosus. Next base: position 33,017 of record JARYGA010056728.1, on the reverse strand, counting down.
AAATGAAAGCGAGAGTTAAGGTTACGCATAGTGGCATCATCGAGTAATAGAGTAGGTTCAAAACTTAGAAATTAACGTCGAAAATCGTATCATTACAACTTTATCCTACGCTTGCAAGATGTTTGATGCTGAAGACTTTTGCTGGAGCCGTTGTTGTTGTACTCAGGTTCGCGGTTCGATGCGGCAGTTACGGGTGAAGTGACCGTAACGGTTGCAGTTATTGCAATAGCGACAGTCAGCCCCAATTGGATTATGATAGGTACATGAGTAACACTGGGGATGAGTTCCAGTGTAAGCTCGTTTGGGAAACACCGGAACTGCTTGAAGAGGTTTCGGTTGCAGCAGTTCGGTTGTTGATGAGCTCGGGCTTGAGATTTTTCGTTTGCGGCTGGGTTTGTCGGTGTCTTGCGAAGAGGTGTCGTCGTTAGAGGATTCGTCTGAGGACTCACTTGCAGAATCTTTGACCGAGTTGTCGGAAGATCCGTCGGCAGATTTGTTAGAAGAATCGGCAGCAGATTCGTCAGAAGAATCGTTAGTAGATTCGTCAGAAGAATCGTTAGCAGATTCATCAGAAGAATCGTCAATAGATTTGTCAGGAGAATCGTCGACAGGATCGCCTGAAGAATTAATGGCGATTGCTTGATAAGCTTGCTTGACAGGATTCTTTGAGAAGAACCCTTCCATGAGTCGTTTGTTATTGATTTCTGCGGCCAAGCGGTAGGTTTCTTCGATGGTAGTAGGTCTTGCAGCTTCGACAAAATCACCCACACACTCAGGCAAGCCGCGAATGTACTTCGAAATGGCTTTTTCTGAAGTGCTGACTTGACTTGGGCAGATTATGCTAAGCTGTTTAAACCTTGCGGTGTAGCCAACGTTGTCACTTTCGACTTGTTTGATTTTCCAGAATTCTTCTTCCAGCTTCTGAATTTCGTGAGGGGGACAGTACTCTTTCTTCATGAGCTCTTTCAGCTCATTCCAAGAGAGAGCGTAAGCTGCGGAGATCCCACGTTTGTTACGTTCGGCGGTCCACCAGTCGAGTGCTCGTGATTGAAATACTCCGGTAGCGCAAGTAGTACGGAAACTATCGGGGCACCCACTTTGACGAAGGGTAACTTCGATAGAATCGAACCACTGGAGTAGTTCGGCCACACCTCCTTCACCCGTGAATTCCATCGGTTCACAGGCTTTGAAGTGTTTGTAAAGAAAAGCAGATTGCGACGCTTCCGTCTTGGAGTCTTCCGAGGCTTGAGAGTTGTTGAGAGAGTGCACTCGAGCGGCAATTTGAGGAATGAGCTTGACCACTTCCTTGGTTACAAGTGATGCAATCCTCTTATCGGCGCATCGTTTGGCTCTTATCCTAGCTGTTCGTCTCGAGGTAGAGTCGTTGGAAGGCATCTAGACAGGAAGAGACTTGGAATGAGATTAGATCATAATGATTTTTGAGTTTTGCGATACGATTGAGCGCGTTCAAAACTTGATGCGATAGTATAATAGTAATGCGAATCACATAGGAGACACGAAATTCCTAAGTTCTCACAAAATGACTTGTTGTTTATACGTATTTATATGTATTTATATAATTGTAATTTGTAATCATACACATACAGGTCGACTTAGAATATGCAAGGACGCGTTGAGGTGAGAAAGCGAGAACGAAGGAGATAGTTTATGCATTAGTTTTGTTGCGAACATTTGGGTTTTCGTTTTAGATTGCGATGGCTGTGCGAGTTGTGCGTTTATAAGCAGGGAGTGAAAATCGTTAAACCGAGAAATCGATAAAGCGTAAAGTTTCAAACGTATATAAGTTCCAACCACTTGTAAAATCGGCGGTTCGTATGTTAGAGTGCCTTTGGTGTTTAGGCGTCGACTACCCAAGGTAACCCAACTATTTTCAACAAGTTCGAGCATGCGCATTGACCTAGAAGACTTCATGCTTCCACTGGGATGCAGCTCATGGCATTCATCTTCCTAGTCATTGCGTGGCTCGAGTTATCGTGATAGTCGAGTCCTTGGTGAGAGCTTTTTGAAAACCAATTTATAGAGAGTGGAACGGCTTATTAAGGTACGGGTTTCACCCCTGACTTAACAACCTTGTTCCTAATTGTGGTTATGCTCTTCGAATAAATTCGTGAGTTCCACTAGATTTCGAAATGGAGACTTTCGTCGAGATGTGGATGTCACTCCTAACTCGATGAAAGGTTCTCGTGCTAGAAAATGCGCTGAGTGAGCGATCTCATCGAGAGTTCTCGGTTTTCACACCTGATCTCGACTGGATCACTCGGTTTTGTTATGCGAGAATTTTCGAAACATGTGTATTGTGTCAGCCTTAGAAAAGGCTAAGTAGTATTCCAGCCTTAGGAAAGGCTTCTTCGTGTGAAGCTGTAATACGCGGTGTTCACACAAAGTTATAGCTTTTAGCAATTTCGATCGAGAGTATCAAGTAGGCCCGATACAACCCTACTGGGTTCGTACGAGTCGGCCTGTTGGTACTTAGACTATAGACTAGGTCAATTTCTAAGACGTCGACCCGGACTAGGTCGAGTCTTGCCTAATTCCCTATAGTTATGGCTCTGATACCAATCTGTCACACCCCAACCGATGGCGGAATCATCGGGGCGCGGCACTAGGCGAATCAGATTGCTCAAGAGAATCCATAACAACTATATTGCGATAATATTTAATACATTCGTTATCCCATACTAACAAATAATACAATCACATAAGTTATCACAGATTTCTTGTCCTCTCGAACAATACAAATCCGAAAACCTAGATTTTAGTTGAGTTTCTAGACTTCCTAGCTTGATTTGAAATAGCCTGTGATCTAACCTGCAACATACGTTAAAATATCTGTCAATACAAAAGTATTGGCGAGTATACAGGTTTGATATGTATAGCGTAATAGGTAAAAAGTGTTGCGAATTTCCACATGCATAAACGTAACACACGATATATATACTCACAAAGGTGATACTACCAACTAAGTTCTCGATGCTCGAATATGAACTAGACCCCGTCGGGTGCAATAGTACTATACTAGTCGTGGTGGGACGTCGCGAGTATAAGCCCTAGCACATATGCAACTAGCATCACGTATATCTATGCATAACAGTTATTCGCAGGTGATAATTCGATTGATAGAATAATTCGTTTGATAAGTTCGATTTGTTAGGAATGTATGTTACACCCAAAATACGATTAAAAAGGGTTCAAGTATACTCACAGTGAGCGTTTAGCGAGAATACAACTTGATTGGATCGGTTGCGAGTTCGTCTGTGTGGAACATTGAGTAGTATTGTAAACGATGCACGATCAAGCTGGAATAGCGTCAAAATGTCAGTTATCCGGTCGGATGGTGCTCATCCGGTCGGATGACATGGTGATTGGGTCGGATGGCTGTCATCCGGTCGGATGACAGTCTATCCGGTCGGATAACGTGTTGATTGGGTTGGACTGCTGTCATCCGTTCGGATGACATGTTATCCGATCGGATGACATGTGATCCGTTCGGATGACATGTGGTCTGTTCGGATGACACGTCCATTTTAACGTTCCGATCAACTGTCTTCGAGTGTTTTTGTAAGGAATACATGTGGTTTTACTAGGACAGTGTAATTTCGTATTAACAATTGAAATTCCCTCAGTTCCGACCCGTTCTAACGGCAGGGAATCACCCCGTTCCATCAGATTCGGCCGTTCTTGACGGTTTCTCATGTTTAATCCTGAAATCGTTCAGTTCTTGATTAAATACATAGGTTTTTAGGTGAGATTGTTGTAAAAACATGTGGAAATCACCCAGATCTGAGTCGTTTAGGTCGGATGAGGTCACACTTTGAAGTTCATATGAACTCTTGGTGACATCACCTTAAAACACCTCAAATCAGTAGATTTCACGGTTAAAAATTGAGTTTTAAAAGACAGAATGATGTAGAATTGAGTGTAGATCATAGAAGTACAAGTTCTAGGTTGAAATCTTACCGGAATCGCGAGGAATCGAGAGAAAAGGGTCCTAGAGCGTGCTTGGTCGAGTGGGTGTTGTCACATCACTGTTTAAGTGATGTGACGTGCTATTTATAGGCAACAGAGAAGGCTGAAAAGATGTTGGGTCGGATGGCCAATCCGTTCGGATGGCCCATCCATTCGGATGGCCGGTCCGTTCGGATGGTCGGTCCATTCGGATGGCCACTCCGGCGTGGGGAACTTCTCCGTTTTTCGAGCGTTGCGATTGTTTTTGGAGTACGCGCTTTCTATAGTTAATTTATATTATTATTATATATGTATATATATCACTAGGGGTCGTATTTACGTATCCGCATGCCAAAGTTTCGATATAACAATCGGTTTTCGTTTCGAGTGAGCGATTATTAGTGACGTTTCACGGCCATCAAGGAGGGTAGTATAGGTCCTTTCTCGATGACATCGTGAACGTTATGGTGTGTTGTGCCACAATGACTGACGGGGTACCACTCGCTTGTATTGTCAACATCGTCACGACAACTGGAGCTATAGCACTCACCCGAGAGTCTTTGTTAGCGTTAATTGTCTGCGTTTCGACACATCACGACCACCGAGGAGGGTAGAATAGGTCCTCACTCAATGTCATCGTGAGTGTTAGTGTTTGCGATGTGATGTAGTGATAATGTATTGCCGATTATCCTTCGAATCGCGATGTATGCGATATAGTTACATTATGATCCGAATCTCTCGCGCTAGGCGTAACGAGTATATCGAGTAGTAACAACGCACAAAAGTGCGGGTTGTTACAACGAGTGAGGGTATTTATAGGTTGCCAAAAATGGAAAGGGCACATGGATCGGATAGGTCACCGATCGGATGGCTGTCTGATCGGATGGCTGTCCGATCGGATGGCTGTCCGATTGGATGGCAATCCGATCGGATGGCCACTCGATCGGGCGGCCACTCGATCCTTGTGTCCGGCGTATTGAGTTTTGTCGTTTTGATTCGAGTGTTGAGCGTTGCGGTGCGTTTCGAGCGAGGTTGCGATAGATTTACCCATTAGTTAGACAAATTACCTAGCTACTATATCTAACATACAATCACTATAAATAACTTGCGTTTAGCGGTTGCGATTCGATTGCGATAGAGTTGCGATTGCGTTTCGATTAATCACCACAAGCATAACATAATTAAACATACACAAGTAACACGTAAATAACACGCACACGTAAAACAATATCCAGAATGCATAATTCGAGCTGCGGGTGCGATTGCGATAAGCGATAAGCGATAAAGCAATAATCATGCGATAAATAGCGATTAAACCTCGATTAGTAAAGTGTACTCCACATAATACAACTAATGCGATAAAATAATAGATTAACTACAAGTCAAAGAAGTCAAAACAGGAATTGAGCAAAGAGTGACAGATCGCAATTAGCAATCTTTTCTTCCTTTGACTTCAATCTTGACTTTGACTTTCAAAACACGGGGTGTTACAAAAGGAGCTGAACATGAGGCAACGACGCTGGGTTGAACTCTTAAACGATTACGATTACGACTGCGAAATTCGTTACCATCCTGGTAAGGCGAATGTTGTAGCTGATGCGCTAAGTTGAAAGGAACGAGTCAAGCTTAATTCTGTTCACACTCTATCTGATATTCAAACTCACATCTCTCAAGCTCAACAATCCTGTGTTACACAAAATTTGATGGGTAAGGAATTACCATGTCAACTTGAGCTTAAACTCGAAACGAAGGACGATGGGTTATTTTATTGCAAGAATCGTTTGTGGATTCTGAAACAAGACGATCTTCGCACTTTAGTGATGGACGAATCTCACAAGTCTCGATATTCTATTCATCCTGGTGCTGACAAAATGTACAAGGATCTTCGTACCCAGTATTGGTGGCCTGGTATGAAAAAGGACATTGCTTTGTACGTATCAAAATGCCTAACTTGTCTCAAAGTCAAGGCTGAACATCAACGACCATCTGGTTTGCTTGTACAACCAGAGATACCGGTATGGAAGTGGGAGAACATTGCAATGGATCTTATCACTAAGTTACCGCGTACATCTAGAGGTCACGATGCTATTTGGGTTATCATTGATCGATTAACAAAGTCAACTCATTTTATACCGATTCACGAGGATCTATTTGCTGATAAACTTCCCGAGATTTATGTTGATGAAATTGTATCTCGACATGATGTTCCTTTGGATATCATATCTGATCGTGATGCTCGATTTTCATCTCATTTTCGAAGACCATGCAATCTGCTTTGGGAACTCAACTAAATCTAAGCACTGCTTATCATCCCCAAACAGATGGAAAATCTGAGAGGACAATACAAACATTAGAGGATATGCTTAGAGCATGCGTGATAGACTTTGGTGGTAATTTGGATTCTCACCTGCAGTTGATTGAATTATCTTATAACAACAGTTATCATGCTAGCATTAATATGGCACCGTTTGAAGCTTTATACGGTCGAAAATGTTGTTCACCTGTCTGTTGGAATGAGATCGGTGAAGCTCAGCTTACTGGACCTGAACTCATTCTGGAAACAATAGATAAAATCAAGAAAATTCACGATAATCTTCTGACAGCAAGGAGCCTTCAAAAGAGTTATGCGGATATGCGACACAAGCCCTTGGAATTTCAAGTCGGAGACCGTGTCCTACTCAAGGTATCCCCTTGGAAGGGAGTGGTGAGATTTGGAAAGAAAGGAAAACTTGCACCACGATATGTTGGACCATTTAAGATTGTTGAAAGAATTGGAAAAGTTGCCTATCGACTTGAGCTACCTCCTGAACTTGGGAATATTCACCCAACATTCCACGTGTCCAATTTGTGAAAGTGTTTAGCCGATACTGATCTTCACATTCCACTCGACGAAATTCAAGTTGATGAAACGATGCACTTTGTCGAGAAACCTGTGGAGATAATGGACTGTGATGTCAAGCGACTGAAGAACAAGCGAATACGATTAGTCAAAGTTCGCTGGGAGTCAAAACGTGGCCCAAAGTTTACTTGGGAATGTGAGGACCAAATGAAAGCGAAATATCCACATTTGTTTTCACAAGTTTCCTCTAGTTAAAATTTCGGGACAAAATTTCCTAAAGTAGGGGAGACTGTGACAACTGTGCTTTATAAACGATATACGATGTAAAACAATATCAATTATCAATAAAACGATGTGTTTTGGTGTTAATAAGTGTGTATTTGTGTTTGATGATTTTACAATTTGATTCTAGTTCGATTTCAAGCTTTAAATCGCTTTCTAGAATGTTATACGCAAACTGATGCGTAAACGTAATCAGTTTAACGCGACAAACACTCTGGAATAATGAGATAAGCTTAACATACCTTAAATAACCCTTACATAACTTAGAAATAAGTTTTGGGTGGTTTGGTGTGTCAAAAACAAGTTTATTCGATCGCATGGACTATTTTTTGTCAAACTGCGAAACTATGCCGATTCGTATAGTAACGAACATTCCAGAACTTGATCATAAGTTAAACATACCCTAAATGTCCTTTACTTAACTTAGAAATAGGCTTTGAGGGGTTTGGTATGCGAAAATAAACTTTTTGATCAAACAGGGACTAAAAGCGTCAAAAAATGCATAAGTTTGCATTTTCGCGCATATCTGACGTTCTGAATATATCCGGACATTCAAATTTTTTTGTAATCATTAAAATATTTTATTTTAGTGATTGTAATGCAAAAATACCATTCGTTGCGTAATTTGGATCGTTTTTGCGTCCGTTTGAGTTTTCGTCGTAATTAACCGAATAACGCAACCGTACGACCAAACGAACCGACATCCGGGATGTTTTCAAGCATATTTTAAGTTCCCTATACTTTAACTTCATTTTATAGCCTTGAAATGGGGTTAACGGGGCTTAAACGTGTCAAAAATCAAGTTTTAAGCATGCATGGACCTGTTTCGCCAAAATCTGAAACTTAGAACTGACCTCCCCCGAGCCATGCACCAGCCCAGGTGTTATCTGGCGTGCCACGTGACAGGGACCAAAATTCAGCAACTCAGTTTCAGCAACAGGCTTGATTTACAGGGTTAATTATGCAAAATTCTCAATACCTGGAGCTGGTTTTCGATCCCCATTATATTCAATACCATGTTCCACAAGTGTAGGGCCAAGATTGATCCTTCTAAACACTTGGAATGATCTTGATGATCCAATCTTCCTATAAATAGCAATGGGTTCTTCATTCATTCTTCACACTTGATCTCATTTCTGCTCTAAGTTGAAGCTCTCCCTTGTGAAGCTTCATACCTGAGTATTTTGAGATCAAATCTTCATTGCTTGGACCCTTTGTAAGTTTCTTTCATGCTTTTATTGCTTTTCAAGCGTGAAAGTCAAACAGTGTTTCACTTTCTTCTTTGACCTCGTGAAAATCGAAGTGACGAGTCAAAGTTTCGGTCAAAATACGTGTTTATGTGTATTTTGCAACGAAGCTATTTTCGGGTATCAAAATGTTAGTGCATATGTCTTTTGACTTCGTCTTGTATCGAGGCATGTAATAGAATAGATAGACCAGGACATGTTATACGAGAGAATCGGGAAACAGGCCTGAACCAGCCACCTCACACGAGGTGACCAAGTTCATGCGACCTGGCAGGTTCATGCGACCTGGCCAGTTCGTGCGACCTGGCAAGTTCATGGGGTCTGGCCAGAAAGCATGAAATGGTTCGTGGGGTCTGGCATTCCTATAAATAGGTGGTCTTGGATCTTCATTTGTAACCTTGTGATTCCGGAGACGAAGTGCTGCTGAAGTGTCGAACGATCTGTAAACACTATCAAATCAATACTATCGACAGTTAAAGTGATTCTAAGTGTGAATCTAGCTGATATAACATCAATATGTCTGATTCTGCCTTTCGTATTGATCGAGAACTCTTCTGAACGACTCGTTTGATCGAATCCCCGATCCTACAAGTGGTATTAGAGCTCAGGAGGAAGAGTTCTTACCATTTCAGCTTGATTTCTTCAAAAACAACTTCTTTTTACTCATTTTCTACATGTTTTTCTCAAAATTAACCATGAATTCTTGGTTAATATGACCTGATTTCGTGTTATAACTCGTAAAACATCGTTTTGAACAATCTGTGAACAAATTAGAACCAAATTCAACCTAATACTTGATAAGAATTGACAAAATGATGAACTATTGGACTTAGAATTCTCAAACGAGGTGGATATTCATCCAAACCGTTTAAATTTTGAACCAAATCGCTTGAATTTTAACCAAGTCGCTTGAAAATCTCACCAGATCGTTCAAAATTTAATCAGGTCGTTTGACAAATTCCAGATCGTTTGATTTGTTCAAACGAGGTGACCAGGTCGTTTGAAAAGTCTGACCAAACCGTGTGAAACAATCATCAGATCGTGTAAACTTATAAGGTCGTTTATCAACTGTTCTTTGTTTCATTAATAAACTTCAACAGATGTCACGAGTTACACTTGATTTGATCTGATCAATATATATCTCGGCCCAATCAAATTACTTTGTTCTCTGAACAATCATATGGCCCATGTGACTTTATCATATTAATCAGCCCAATGAATATTGAATTCAAAGATTGTTGTCGGCCACATAATGTCAGTTTGCATATGATTTTACATTGAAAGTCAAGATTAATTGTTGAAGTCATAGTGTCATATCACTACCCGATCGGCCAACTTAGATTTTTGTCGTATAGTGCTTTCAATCGAGTGGCAGGTCGTTTGAAGGTGATCAGGTCATACGGTTTGACACCAGGTCAGGTCGCACGGTTTGAAATTAGGTCCAGGTCATTTGATATTAGGTCCAGGTCGTGCGAGGTGGATCATGTCGTTTGAGTTTTTCTTCTCAGCACGTACAGACTGTATCAGGTCATAGGGTGTGGTTAAAAGCATTCCAGGTCATTTGAAACCGGGTTCCAGATCAAGTGAAACATCTCCAGGTCGTTTGAAAGTATCCAGGTCGCACGGAGTGACCTAGTGTGTTTGAGTTTTCTCAGTTTGTTTCAATTCAGATAGTTTGAAAATAACTCCAGCTCGTTTGGAGTGAATTCAGTTTGTACAGTTTGAGGATTTCCAGCTCGCTTGACATTCCAAACTGTTTGAAATCGATAGTTTGTAAAATTTTTCGTAACACAACATGGATTCTGAATTTTACAACGCATTTGCTACCTCGATCACTATGGCTCAGAACGTGAACTTAGATAATGAAATGGGCACCATGCAAAAACCGCCTAAGCTCATGAATATAGAGGAGTATAGTGGATGGGAGGAACGTTTCGAAAATTGGGTTCAAGCGAATCACTTAGAGGCGTGGGAATGTGTTGAAGAACTATATGTTAGACCGATTGATGAATACGGAGAGGTTGTTGCTATTAAAGATTTAGATGAAAAAGAGAAAAAGAAATACAAAAGTGAAAAGATGATGATCAGTATATTGCAACAAGCCATTAAGGAAGACATCTTGATCTTATTGCAACACAACGGAAGTGCACACTCAATGTGGAAAGCACTAAAAACGAAGTTTGTTGGAAATTTAGACATGATCAAGAACAAAAAAAAATAGCTTTTGAAGAAAGAATTTGATCTATTTCATGGATTGAAAACTGAAAACACCAAAATGATTATAGAAAGATATTGCAATTTGGTGGTTAACATGAAGCGATTGGATATCAAGAAAGATAGAGAAGAATGGGTGGAAAAGTTGGCCGATGCGTTGCCACAAGATGTTTGGGGCACGTATCTTATGATTTTGAAGAATAATGGTGAATTTGCGAATCTATCACTGAGCAAGTTTATTGAAAAACTCGAAGTTCAAGAGATGGAACAACGGAAGATGGCGAAAATGAAGAATTCTAATGGTGAACAGGACATTGGTCTGTACTACAAAGGAAGTACGATTGATAAGACCAACATTGCACCGAAGATCGAAACTGCATTTAACGCAAACAGTTCTTCTGGAGGGTCATCTCAAGGATCAAACAACAATAATGGATTCTCTTCATATCCATCATTTGATCCAAATTTTTCAGCAACCAATTCTAAACCGCAAAGTTCATACAACAATAATGGCCAAGTACTACAATGCAACATTGCATTACATCTTCAGAATGGTCAGAATTTCTCGGAAGAGGTTGCCAAAGGTCATATGTCTTTATTGGTGACCGTATTAGAGTCTTATGAAAGTTTGGTAGCCAGAAGGATTGGTAATCCAATGTTGACCAAAGAGGATTATGATCAGATTGATGTTGAAGAGATGGAACTAATGGATATAAAGTGGTGTATGGCTAGTGTGTTGAGAAGAGCTGAGAAGTTTAAACAGATCACTGGAAGAGATGATTTCCGTGATGCTGGAACTTCACCTTTAGGTTTTGATAAATCTAAAGTTACTTGTTTTCGTTGCAGGGAGAAGGGGCACTTTAAGCGAGAATGCATAAATCGCGAAGCAAGTGGAGCTCAAAATCCATTCGGCAACAATGATTATCATCGAAAAGCGATTTATCATCAAATTGCTCTACAGCCGCATCAACAACAATCGCCACAAACTTCACATGCTAGGAAGGATCCGATCGAAGAGCCATCAAAGAAAGCTTATCTAGTTCATCAAGAAGATGAAAGAATTCCAGAAGGTTTTAATTGGGATCATTATGATCCTAACAGAACTTCAGATTCTAAAGCATTTGTTGCTCAAATTTTTGAAGATTCAACTGCTGAAGATGAAATAGTGTATGCTTATTACGAATCTCAGCAATTCAGTCCTAAAAAGAAAGAAGAAGACTAGTTTCAACATAAGAGGCTTCAAAAAAAGCACCAATCTTTGATCACTCATCAGATGAAGAGAGTGATGATGACAGTGAAGAAATTTGAAAACTTGAATATATAAAAGAGAATTTTCACCTGTTAGGTATAATTTGTATTTTGCAGGAAAAATGGAATAGATCAAAGAAAGACAAGCTACAAAAAAGAAGAATCATAAGGCAGCAACTGTTGAAGAAAAGGTCAAACCTGAGGAAAATGTTCGAGTAGTAAAGAAGCAGGTTAAAGAAATTCCAGCTATTAAGGTTGAGAAGGAAGCAGATACTGAAAAGATACCTGAGAAGTGTGAAAAATGTGATACTGTGAAAAGGCACAACAACAAATTGATTCATAACATGAACAGATTGAAAGAATCTTATGATGTTTTAAACAAAAGCTATGAATCAATATAGCAAGTCAAGCAATGAACAAGAGATAGCTATGAAGACACTCAATGGAGCGTTCATGATGAAGCAGAAAATCATCAATCAGTACATTAAGAAATGTGCTGAACTTGAACAAAAATTGGAAACTCAGAGGATAGAAACTGAGAGGGTAAACAGGTTATTGAAAAGCTATTCATGTGCTTCTTACGTGATTGACAGGATTTACCCTACAGTAGAAGGCATGGAAGCGTTTGAAGTAAAGAATACTGGTAAGAAACATAGTACCAATTATACAAAGTGTCCACCTCCGCTTGAAGAAGGATATTCTCCACGAAATCCTAATTCAGAAAGAGTAAAAAAGGCAACCAATTTAAAGTGGGAATCTGAACCTTCAGATGGATTGCCAGATAATATTGACATCACATTCACTGCATCTGACACTGCTCAATAATCTGAGTTGATTAAGAAAGTGGTGGATCATGTGTTTGATAAAGATGAAACCGAGGAGTCAAAGTCAAAGTCAAAGTCTGACACTTCAAGTCCAACAGTTGAAAAGGGCAAAAGGGTTTACAATAATGATTTTCTGATATCAAAAAATAATTTGAATGATGAAACATTCAAAGTAGCATATACTTTGAATGACTCCGACAAATTATATTCTGATGAAGAATTTCCAATAAGAAGTGTACAAACTGAACAAATTAAAAAGGTTTTCAAATTAACAGAAATTAATATTTCTGAAATAAAAGATAAAAATCTTTCTGAAAAACCTAAACAATACACTTCAAGAATTCAACAAAGGTTAAACAAGAAAAAAGGTTTTGGTCCAAATCACCATAAGAAACCAAATCACAAAAATAATTTCAAAAAGAAAGGATTAGGTTTTATTCCAAAAGAAAATGAAAAATATGTTAAAGATTTTAAATCGAAAGTTATTTTTGTATCAGGAACTTCTTCTGAAGAAGAAAAAGAAAATTTGTTCAGAAGCTCTTTGTGTAACTCTATGATTCTCATCGTGATTGTTTGTGCAACAGATCTGTTATTAGTGATTTGATTCATTAAAGTCCTAATACGAACTCTGGTGGCAGATTTGATCGATTGGATAGTAGGGTTTTCTTTTTCTCTGTTTCACATCGTCCCTTCAGTCTGCGGATCTGATCTTGATCTAATAGGGGTTTGGGTTTATTGGTCCTACTGGTGAGGCAGTAACCTTGATTTACCTGTACTACTATTGGATTCGGTAAAGTTTCATAGTCTGAAGTTCGCTAGTATTAGGGTTTTGCATGGTTTTTTTATGTCGGCTAGGGGTTTGTGTTTTTCCTGTTGTTACGTTGCATGGAGAGAAGTAACTGTGTTCCGAGTCTTGTAATGAAGATAAGAAATATTGAAGGTTATTTGGAAAGAGTGGAGGGTTTGCAATCAGGAGGCTGTACTCAAGAACCAAGAAACACAGCGGACGAGGATCTAATATTTGGGGGGGATCAGCCTACGAAGGAAAAGAAAATGGAGGACATCATTGAGGAGTTTAATACAACACTGTCTGGTATAGAGGCGAATCTGAACAAGAAGTCCTATGCTAGTGTAACAGAAGCTGGAACGAGTAAGAAGAAGGTGAACTTTCGTGCTCTAAACTCGGCATCAACGGTTGAAGGTGCTGATGTTGTTATCCCGTTGGCATCGGTAAAGAAGGTACAAGATCGTTTTGCTAATACACTCTATGGATATTTTTTGGGAGAGAGACTTCCATTTCCTATCGTTGATAACTACGTTAAAAACACATGGGCTAAATATGGGATCCTTAAGTCAATGATGAACGCGAATGGGTTTTTCTTCTTCAAATTTAACTCAAAGGAATGTATGGAAAAGGTTATCGAGGAGGGCACTTGGTTGATTCGAAATCTCCCTATAGTGCTTAATGTATGGACTCCGTCAGTCAAATTAGTGAAGGGGGATATTACTTCGGTCCCTGTATGGATCAAACTTCATGATGTTCCGATAGCAGCATTTACAGAAGATGGGCTGAGTATGATAGCAACAAAGGTGGGATCTCCTAAGATGTTAGACTCCTACACAGCGACTATGTGTTCTGAATCCTGGGGAAGAAGCAGCTATGCTAGAGCGTTGATAGAAATCAATGCTGAGAAAGATTTGATGGAAGATATTATAGTGGCGATTCCTATGGGTGATGGGGAGGGGTTTTCTAAAGTGGCGGTAAAGATCGAGTATGAATGGCAGCCTCCTAGGTGCAAAATGTGCAAGGTTTTTGGTCATACAGACTATAAATGTCCGAAACAGGTAAATAAACAACCTAAGGAAGATGATCACAAGCAGGAAGATGGGTATGAGATGGTAAAGAAAAAGAACAAGGCTAAACAAGGCTTTCCAGCGAATAAAAAAAGGTAATAAGTTTGAATATAGACCGATTTCTAAACAAAATAAACAGGGGCCACCAATGATTAATGGCATTGATGAATTGGAAAAAAGTGACAACTTCAGTTCCTTTGTCGAACGTAAACAAGCTCAAAACTAATAATCAGTTTGCAGTTTTAAATGAAGTGGAGGATGTTACGTTGGAAAAGTGTGGGTTCGGTAGAGATGTGAGAAAAAGGAAGGGTATTCAAATAAACAATGTGAACGTATCTGAAAACTCTGATAACGAGGAAGTGGAAGAAGTATATAATGAAACAATTCAGGATTTGGTTGGGGAACGGAAAAAATCTGAGGGGGCAAGCACTCCCGGTGAGAATGTTGCCCATGTCTAGTATCGCTTCTTGGAATATAAGGGGGTTGAACCGCCCTCTGAAACAAAAAGAGGTTCGCCAAGTTATTCAAGAACATCGGCTTCAAGTTTGTGCGACTATTGAGTCGCATGTAGATATTCTTAATCTTTCGAGTATTTGCAGCAAGGTGTGTAGAACGTGGGATTGGACTTCGAATGGTAATTGTTGCACTAAGGGCACCCGTATCATTTTAGGTTGGAACGCGTTAGAGGTGGATGTTATGGTGTTAAACCAATCTAGCCAAGTTATACATGCTCAAGTGCTCTTTAAAAAGGATAATAAAATATTGTTTTGTTCTTTCATTTACGCCGATAATTACTACAAGACTAGACGGGAGTTATGGGAAAATTTGAGATAC
The DNA here is from genome assembly GCA_030545235.1 of Helianthus tuberosus. Taxonomy (NCBI): domain Eukaryota; kingdom Viridiplantae; phylum Streptophyta; class Magnoliopsida; order Asterales; family Asteraceae; genus Helianthus; species Helianthus tuberosus. The sequence goes on along the minus strand of JARYGA010056728.1, from coordinate 17,709 downwards.
CATAAGGCTCTGGTGCATGACAAGCCGTGGGTTATTCTAGGGGATTTTAACTCCTCGCTAAATTTAGAAGATAATCTCTATGGATCATCGAAGGTGAACACAGGTATGCGTGACTTCAAAGATTGTGTGGACGATTTGGAAGTCTTTGATGTTAATAGTACGGGGGTTCACCATACGTGGAAACAGAAACCAAAGAGGGGAGTGGGTGTAATTAAAAAAATAGACCGAATAATGGCAAATGTTCACTTCACAGACATTTATCCAGCTGCTTGTGCTTTATTCCATCCCAACAGGATCTCGAATCATACACCTTGTATTTTAAAGCTTCCCTATCTATCAAAAGAGAAACCTAAACCGTTTAAGTTTGCTAACTTCATTGCAACCAAAGAGGGCTTTATTGATGTGGTTAACAAGGCATGGGAAGAGGAGGTCACTGGTTGTCACATGTTTAGATTAGTCATGAAAATGAGAGCATCAAAGAAGCCGCTCAGGAAACTCCTTCGTGATCAAGGAAATCTCCACAAGAAGGTGGCCGATTTACAAAAGGAGCTGGATGACATTCAGACCCTATTGGATGGGGACCCGAGTAATCAGGATTTTCGTAATAAGGAAGTTGCCATCTTAAAGAATTTTAATGAAGCTTCTTATGATGAAGAATGCTTTTTGAAACAAAAGGCGAAGGTGGAGTGGCTCGGAGCGGGAGACGCTAACACTAAATTCTTCCACAACTTGATTAAATGTAAAAACCACAGGAGCAGAATTGAGGTTATAAAGGATACGAATGGAACTTCATATGAAGGAGCTGATGCAACGAAGGCCCTTTTGGATCATTATGAAAACTTCCTTGGGCATGAGGATAATAATTTGGATACACCTTCGCCAGATCTGTTTACTAATATCCTGAGTTCGGCTAAAGCTCAAAGGATGGTGGCGGAGGTCTCAGATGATGAGATAAAAAGCGCTATGTTTGATATAGGGGATAATAAGGCTCCAGGCCCGGATGGGTTCTCATCTATGTTCTTTAAAAAGTCATGGGACGTTGTCGGTAGTGATGTGTGCAATGCGATTCAGGGATTTTTTAGGAATGGAAAGCTTCTGAAGGAGGTAAATCATACCATCATTGCTCTAATCCCTAAAACCTCTACACATGAGTATGTTACTGATTACCGGCCAATATCATGTTGTAACACTGTTTACAAGTGTCTAAGCAAAATCTTAACGAACAGAATCAAGCAAGCTTTACAAGATTTGGTTAGCATTAACCAATCGGCCTTCATCCCTGGTAGAAGAATTTCTGACAATATTATTCTTACGCAAGATCTGATGCACAACTATCATAGGAATGCGGGGCCTCCTAGATGTGCATTTAAAATTGATATCCAGAAAGCATATGACACTGTGGATTGGAATTTTCTAATGCATATCCTTTCAGGATTCGGGTTTCACCATCGTATGACGAATTGGATAATGACGTGTGTGACGACCACTACCTTCTCGCTAAGCATCAATGGCAACCTTAACGGGGTTTTCAAAGGTAAAAGGGGATTAAGACAAGGTGATCCACTGTCGCCTTACTTGTTTACTCTCATCATGGAAGTTCTGACTCGGCTTTTGGATAACATTGTGGCGTCTTCGCTAAACTTCCGGTTCCATAATAGGTGTGAGAAACAAAGAATTATTAGCATATGCTTTGCTGATGATCTTCTATTATTCGTTAGAGGTGAGGTAAAATCGGTTAAACCTATTTTAGAGGCGATTGATAGCTTCAAAAAAGATGTCTGGGCTAGTCCCGAGCATCCCGAAGAGCACTGTCTATTTTGCTAATGTTGGGGACCAAGTGAAGCAGAATATTCTAGATCTTTTGTCGTTTAAAGAGGGCTCTCTCCCTGTTAGATACTTGGGCGCCCCGCTTATTTCAACGCGGCTATTATATAAAGATTGTAAGGTGCTTCTTGAAAAGATGGAGAGTAGAATCACTTACTGGGGCAATAAGTTTTTATCTTTTGCAGGAAGGCTTCAACTAATTAGGTCGGTTCTCTCGTCTATGCATCTTTATTGGGCTTCCGTTTTCATTTTGCCAAAGCATCTCATTAAGGATCTTGAAAAGAAAATGAGAGATTTTTTATGGAATGGCGGCTTGGTGGGTAAAGGTAAAGCAAAAGTTGCGTGGAAAACGGTTTGTAGGCCAACATATGAAGGAGGATTGGGCATTAAACGAACAAAGGATGTAAACAATTCCCTGATGACCTTTCATGTTTGGAGCATTCTTACCAATAAAGAATCTCTATGGGTGAAATGGATTCACACATATAAGCTGAAACAAAGAAATTTTTGGGATGTCCCGTTAAAACAAGGTAATAGCTGGGGATGGCGAAAAATTCTGAAACTGAGACCAATCTTGCGAAACCATATATGGTCTAAGATAGGGGATGGGAAAACGACGTCAGTATGGTATGACAAATGGTCGAACGGGGAACCAATTGGGAATTTTATCACCCCCAGAATGATTCGGCAAGTTGGATTTCTGCTGCAATCGAAGGTAGTTGATGTAGTCATCGACGACCAATGGATCTGGCCTACAGCTTGGATGGATCTCTACCCTGTGCTTATCAATTTGCAGCCCCCTAATCTGAATCCGCAAAGTCAAGACACCGTCAAATGGATCGATAATGCAGGTAAAGAAGTTCAATTCTCGTCGAAGGTGGTGTGGGATACCCTCCGTATCCCTGGATCTCGAGTGGCATGGCATAACGTTATATGGTTCTCGCAGTGTATCCCTAGGCATGCATTCCTTATGTGGTTAGTTATTGGCAACAACTTGAAGACGCAAGATAAGATGAAACAATGGGATGTTGGTGGAGCGACTAATCTTGGTCTGATGTGCTGTTCTTTATGTCAATATGGTAATGATTCACATGCCCATCTATTGTTTGAATGTGCATTTGCGACTCAAGTTTGGTCAAGGGTAAAGGTCCTGGGAGATATGCAGCATTTAACGGATGAGTGGGAAAACGTTCTTGATTATCTAGTCTCAAAAGCGAAATCTAAATCCGCAAAAAGTGTGATTGGTAGACTTCTAGTAGCTGCCTCCGTGTATCATGTTTGGAAGGAAAGGAACTGTAGATTGTTTTCGGATAGAAAGAGGTCGGCCAAGCAGGTTGCGAATGACATCACTAGAGTTGTTCGATTGAAGCTTATTAAGTTGAGGTTTAAGAATACGAGACAAGTGGATCACATTCTTAGAGCTTGGAAGCTGCCTAAAGATTTTATCATTTATGAGGGAATCGGCTGATAGCGATAGTGTATCTAGTAATACAGATTAGGCTTCTATGCGCTAGTTTGTATTCTTTGTTTTTTGTTGAGATTTGGTTGTGTGTTTAAGGCTGTGCGTATTCCTGGCATGTCGGGAATATGAACTGGTTGGCAATTTCGCCACCCACTTGTGCTTTGTTTTTTATTGTTGTGAAATGAAATTTACCAGGGTGAAACCTTTACCCAAAAAAAAAACAAAGAATTCCTTGCTAAGAAGCAAGAGGGAATGAAGAATGATGTTGCTCAGAAGAAGGAAATGAGAACCTGTTATCAATGTAAAATAGTTGGGCACATTGCATGGAACTGTCCAAAGGCAACCCAAATAAAACAGGGAGTCTCTGAAAACTTGAAAGAAAAGTTGGTTGATAATGAACCACCAACCGAACAATTTAAAGTGTTCAAAAATTCAAAATTTGAGGTTGGTGAGAGTTCAACACGTTTCTACAAAAGAAGAGTGAATCTGAACAACCACAAGTGGGTTGTTAAGAAATCAGAGGCACTTTCTGGCGATGAGTTTGTTTCTTCGGAAGCAAAGGAGCCACTTTCTGGCGATGAATCTGACTCGTCAAAGTCAGAGGAGCCACAAGTTGAGCTAAAAAGAGAAAATTCAGTTCCGCCAATGGATGAAGTAAACTTTCCACCATTGCGGACTGAAAATTTAAAACAAAAAGTTGGAAACGTGGAAATTTCGAATCAATTCTATTCTGAAAAGAAAGAATTCGATGTCGAAAAGGCTTTCAATGGGAAAGTAAAACATATTTTTGGAAAAATGGTCGATGGTAGGGCAAAAGGGGTAAAAGAATTTTATGAATCAAAGAGGAGAACTTACACACCGAGTGAAAATAACTCGGATGCACCCAAAGCTGGTCAGGCTTAGGTGTCAGCATTCTTTGTTTGAAATCCTGACTTGCCGGAACTTCCAGGTTGGTAATTGGGGAGTAGGAATCGGTATCTTTCTTAGAAATGAAAAATGTTTGTGTGAAAAAATCTATAAGTGATAGTTTTTACAAGTGGTTGAAAGAACAAAGTGATGAATGAATCCCCATGATGCGTGAAATCAACAAAACTAATTTTCCAGAAAAACCATTTTGATTAAAACAAACTTAAGTGTTTTGAAATCATAATGGGAAAATAGTTTGTTGACAGGGGGAGTTCTGATTGTTTACGCCAAGTGGATGGAGAATTGAAGCAATTCACATCAGTTTTTCATTTTATTTGTACAGTTTATTGCTTTTACTTTCAAATTTTCCCGGAAAATCAAAAATTGAAACATATTTTTGATTTTAGGGGGCGTAAAAAATTAAAATTTTGAAAATTTGAAAAATCAAAAAACATGATAAAATCTAAAAATCAAAAACATCGAAAAATCAAAATGAGTTTTGTTGTGAAAAAGAGGAAATGATAGTACATCAGTAGACAATCACAGTACGCTAAAGAACTGGAAAGATAAAATGTGATAAAAGGTCTCACTGATGATATGCCAGTAGGTTTTTACACGCTTAGTAGTTTGTTTTCGAGATATAAACCTAAATATAAATACTTACTTATCTCGTGGGGAACATCTCTCGGATATATAGGTAACCCCTGAAATCTTGTTTGAAGGGCTTTCTATTTCTGACATACTAGGTCTTTGTGCGTGATGATATCTGGGGTATTATACCGGGACTTCTGATTTTGCGGGAGCAATAGCCTAGTCCTCGTATAATACTCTGCACTGCTTTAATCATAAAGCCCACCCTTAGCATAAAAGCATAAAAAATGATGAAACATTGAAAAATGTTAATCATGTGTTGTTGAAGAAAAGATCCCCAAACGGGACACACCTAAAAGTCGAGCCATCATCTCTTTGTCTAAACGGAAGTTCTAACCTGAGCTCTCATGGCCTCGCATTTCCCATTTACAGATATCATTAGTGTACATTCACCTGTAAGACTGAATATAGGAATCTGGATACGGGAGTATATTCTGAGGTGGGACACGCAAATAAGTTAAGTCCATTAAAACACTAATCTCGTATCTCGAAACAATTGAACTTTGTGTGAAAATTTAAGTGGATCAGTATACTGACAATCTAAGTGAATCGTTTAGATCTTAAAGTGTTTAAAGCTCAACGGTACTAGTGATGTGTCATAAACTGATATGATCCTCTTACACAAACTCACAAAAAGATGTCTGCATATAGTTTATTTCCCAAAATCCAAAAAGTTTTTCAGTATGTTTTAGCATAAAATTTTGAAAATTCAAAAAGATTTTATTTCATCTTATTTTCGACAACTGATGTTTGAAAGCTGATTTTCAAAATTCCAAGTGCTGAACATGATGAACGACAACAGGGTTGGGAGAGTTTGTTTGAAATGAGAAATGATTTTGAAATGATTAAATGGTTCATTAATTTGAAATCAAAATTTGAGTGTTATGAATACAAGTGGTTTAGTAGAGATTATAAATGAGAGATCATGTTGATTTGAGAATGTTTCAAGTAATTTCTAAAATTGTTATAAATAAAAAACCTTATGTTTTGGGTAGAGTATGTGCAGGTAAAAAGCTTTGAAAGAAGCTAGATTTTGACTCCTGAGGATTTTCCGCATAAGCATATGCAGATTAGAGCCAGGTTTTCGATTCAAAGCTTGCAGATAGTGAATTCCAGACTGCGATCCCGGAACAACTTAAGGGGGAATCTGTTAGCAAAGGGGAGTCTGTTGATTGGAAGATTTCAGATTGCTGATGAGTTTAAAGAATCGAGAGATCTGATCAAGAGAGATTGAAAGATAAAGATTGAAGGATGCTTACAGAGAAAGATACTTTGGAAAGAGCGAGAAGACCGATCAAGACTGAAGACTCAATACACTGAAGACTCGTCAACATCCAAGGGGGAGTTTGTTAGTGCATATGTCTGTTGACTTCGTCTTGTATCGAGGCATGTAATAGAATAGATAGACCAGGACATGTTGTACGAGAGAATCGGGTAACAGGCCTGAACCAGCCACCTCACACGAGGTGACCAAGTTCATGCGACCTGGCAGGTTCATGTGACCTGGCCAGTTCGTGCGATCTGGCAAGTTCATGGGGTCTGGCCAGAAAGCATGAAATGGTTCGTGGGGTCTGGCATTCCTATAAATAGGTGGTCTTGGATCTTCATTTGTAACTTTGTGATTCCGGAGACGAAGTGCTGCCGAAGTGGCGAACGATCTGTAAACACTATCAAATCAATACTATCGATAGTTAAAGTGATTCTAAGTGTGAATCTAGCTGATATAACATCAATACGTCTGATTCCGCCTTTCGTATTGATCGAGAACTCTTCTGAACGACTCGTTTGATCGAATCCCCGATCCTACACAAAACACTTTGTTTTGATATCAAACTTGTTTTCTAACTTATTTAGACATGTTTTAACATGTTTAACTCGTCACTTTTAGTCTAGTGCTTGTATAGGGTCTTAAGTCAAGCGGTCTTGACAACCGCTTAGACTTTCGAACCCGACCCGTTTGGTCGATCGTTAGGATCTGACCAAGCATATTATGTGACCATAGTTGTATAGGGAATAACCTTCCGAGGTTATACCTTATGGTCACTTAGTTTAATTAGTTGTATGATAGGTAGTTTATATGCCTTAGGAAAATGACCAAAATACCTTTTTCATGCATTATTGGTATTTAAGCATATGTAACTTAACTTTTGTCACTTAAACTGATTATGCAACATATTTAATCATGTTTAGGCATATAATACTTGTCATATGACTAGTTAGGCGTCTCGAACGCGCATTTGCGCGAACGACACGTTAAAGTAGCATAAGCTACCTTAATGGGTCGTAACGGGTCGTAAGCACTTAGGATAGGTTCCAATTTAGAATGTAGGCTTTGTTAAACCATATCACATGAGTTCCAATACTCATTTGGGTTACGAAACCTCATTCTATCCGATCTCCCGATTTAGGTGTTTATTTATTAACTAGCGATCCGATTACTAGGTACTACTTGATTTCCTTGGTTTACTCGAGCTTTGCTAGTTCATTCAATCAAGGATACTTTGCACTACGATGTGAGTACATATTTCCCCTATTTTACTGTTTTCAATTGTTTTGGGGTGATTCATATGTGTTAAACGATTTCGATGCTTTCAACGATGATTTCAAAAATGAATACTATGGTTTATATTAAACAATAACGATTTCGATAATGTGAACGAACTTGTTGGACGTATTTACATAACGAATAACATTCATTAGCTTTGGCCAAGCCGACCAGTATTAGGTTATGGTACCATAGGATCTGACAAATCCCGTTATCGGACTGCACCCATGGTTATGTATGGGGGTTATGTGGGTAACGACTGAACCTGTTAATTGTTAACTTACCCTTTGGAGGTTGGTAATACGAGTTGAACGATGGACGAGTTACGAAGGTTTGATTGTATTCCACGAGACGACCAAAAGTAGTTTTCACAATTAAAACGAGAACGATTGAAACAATTGAACGATTGGAACGATTTGAACAAGTTAAACGAATTGAACGAACGATTGGTTTTTGGTTAGTGTTTAGATAACGGGACGAGTGTAGTGGGATAAAAACATGGTAGATACGCCGCTGGTACTTCTTATATATAAGTGTTTTTATCATATTATATTCTGTGGCGTTATTTAGTTCACTTGGACGAACGATTTTAAACGATGTCACGCAAACGATGTTTACGAAACGATATAAGCCATACAAGTTTTATTACAAAAACGAATTACGATGTGGGTTACAACATACAAATGTTTTGGGTTAAGATTCATGGCATCAAGGTTTTATAAACTATAACCAATCTATTTTGACTTGGTTATTCATTTTACAACTCAAACATTTTACAAAACAAGGTTTTCTAATATCGATTAACGAAGTTATACGAGTTATTTAAACATGTAAACTAGCCATGAATCTGACACTCACACAAAACCTATGTGCTCGCCGGCATTTCTTTGCTGACTTTATTTTTACATATGTTTCAGGTGGTGTCGAATGATGTTGATTGAGACTAGGATGCGTGCTCACTTAGGTCTGGACGAGGCCTTAGTGACTAAATAACAAATGATAGACAATGTGGTTATGTTTTAACTTAATGTCAAGACAATGTTAATGTTTAATATTCTAATAAAACGAAACTTTTTGAATCTATGGTTGTGAAACAATAATTCTATTGCTCCACTCACCGACGTTTCCGCCGCGGTTTCGTTGTTTTAACGCGGTCGGGGTGTGACAGTTCAAGTCACTGGGTTCTAGAATTCCATGGATGAAAAGGGTTAAATGGGATTCAATCCACGTCTTCAATTGCATTCAATGCGAAAATTGAATGGACATTCAATCAAGAAATCAATTAAACATTCCATGATAAAAAACTAAAGAAATAATAGGACCACGGTGGTGTGAGATTAGACATCAGTTGAGGGAGAGAGGGGTAGGTGGGAAGAAAAAGTGTTAAAAATGGGGATTTGTTCTTGCCTTTTAGGTTGCCATCTTAAAAATGTTTCATTTGAAATGGAAAATGAAAGGCGTCAGTTGAATTCTCCAGTGGTGATCTCCATATTACATTGAAGGAGGTCTAAATTTCATTGATGAAATCTCTAAAATACCCCTAAAGTGTCTTAAATCTTTGGATAATATGCAAGTTTAACCTCTCTAAAATAGTTTGGCTCTCTTGTACATGTTGTTTGAAGATGTGTACATAATGCAAAATTATCAAAAGGGTAGAAATCCTAGTTCTCTTAATAAGGTAGTATAGATAGATATAGATATGTGAATAGAATTGCTACTAGCAACATAAATGAAAGTTAATAATGTGATTGATGATGTTTTAAAATTATTATTGACCAATTAGTCACAATATAAATTATTTTATTTAATCTGCCTGTTTTATTATATTTAAATACTTTTAAAATACATTGTGTCCCAAACTTAAAAACATAAATTGAGGTTGAAAATAAGTTTACAAGTCAATAAAAAAACAATACCATATTGCTCACCAACCAAGCCGGCCCGGCCCAACCAACCAACAGTCAAGCACCCCATTTTACCAGCTCTGTTGTTTATTAATAAATAAAAAAAGAAAAAAAAAATCGTATCGTGGCGATCCTACGGTCACGACTAATAACTCGGTTGATCATCCTCCACGTGTCGCAGCCTGATTTGACATTCGTATCTGACCTTCCCCTATATACACCGATCTAACTAATCCCAATTTCAGTACCAGATACACATCGAAACCACAATGGCCGGAGAAAAGTCTTTCAAGTACGTCATCGTCGGCGGTGGTGTTTCAGCCGTGAGTTTTCATCTATCATATGTTGTCAATTTCATAGCTAGATTGTAGTAATATGTTTTCCGATCACTGATTTAGGCGCTAGTTAGCTGAGAACTGGTTGCGATATGTATAAATCTAAGAGGAACTATGCGTATATAAGGATCTGAATATTTTGTTTTGATGTATGCGTGTTAACAGAATTTCTATTTTATAGTTCTAGATACATACGAACCAAACGTTCAGCGAGCAGATGTTGCGTTTATGTTCTATAACATGTTCGTTTGTCTTTGTTTATGTCGTGAAGTTGTTTGTTTGAAAGATAAGTAAACTGAAAACAGTCAATTGGTTTTTGTGTCCGATCTGCTGGCTGCTTTGGTTAAGCCTTTAGGATTAGGATTTCACCTTGAAAATCTAACTATGATAGAAAATCATTTTATGGTATGCTGGTTCCTATGGAAAATAATCCTATGTGCCTGCAGGGTTATGCTGCCAGGGAGTTTGCAAAGCAAGGAGTCCAGCCAGGCGAGCTAGCAATCATTTCTAAGGAGGCGGTATGCTCATCAGTTTTTGTCTCTTTCTTCTAATAATTGTTTAAAGTTGGTGTATAGAACACAAATACTATCTTTTAAATATGTCTGTCTGCCAGATTGTTAACTAATGCATTCATAATCAAAGATATTCTTATGTTGTCTGTTGGGCTGTAAACGAACCAAACGACACGAACAAGACCATGTTCGTGTTCGTTCGTTAAGGAAATTAACATGTTCGTGAACTATTCACGAACGCATACCGAACATAACTTTATGTTCATGTTCGTTCGTTAAGGAAATTCATCTGTTCACGAACAGTTCGTGAACACGAGTCTCGAACACAAATGAACGCAAGCAAATAAAAACGAACGTAAACGAACATTTAACTTGAAAAAAAAATACAATATTATTCTTAAACGTTGGATATAAGTAGTTAAATACAACCATCAAATGATAAATTGAAACACAAGAAGTCTACTACACCACCAAACGATGAATCAAGTTTAACCAACTTAGACATAATTATCCTCAAAAATGTCTTAGAATGTCCAAATTTTAGCTAACTTAGAAAAAAACAGGGTTTCAAGTTTTCAATATGTTTAGATAAAAGGTTTATTATTTATTATTTTTTTAATATAATCAAACGAACACGAACGAACATATCCGAACATATTACCGAACGTTCACGAACGCAGTCGAACGAACGAGACCTGTGTTCGTGTTCGTTCGCTAAGCTAACCGAACGAAAATTTTTGTTCGTGTTCGTTCGTTAAGCTAATCGAACGAACATAAACGAACTTCCCGCCGAACGGTTCACGAACTGTTCGCTGAACGTTCGGTTCGTTTACAGCCCTAGTTGTCTGTATGTATTCCCATCTTATGGTTCGATGATTTGAACTATTGGAGTAAAAGAAAAAAAGTTGTTGCTTTGGCCATAATTAAATAGCTAAAACGCCTTACTAGAATTGGCACAAGTACTAGTTGTTAGGGTGGTTGACAAGTAATCAGGGGTCTTTTTGAATTCTATTTTTGTAAGCTAAATCGTATTGGTCGACCCAAGATTTACCCCTCGATTAAATGACCAAATGTAATAACTGTTTTGCAAATACGTGCACCTAAAGAAAAGAATACATGAAGCACACATTTTGCTTCTTGTATGATTAAACACAATGGCTTTTCTGTATGCTAATTATAAGATTGATCCTCTCCTCTTATTTGCATACTAAATCTGAGTTTATTATGTAGAACCATTATATGATTTTGCTAAGTTCAGTCTCTTTGGATCTTGTAGGTGGCTCCATATGAACGCCCTGCACTAAGCAAGGCATATTTGTTTCCTGAAGGTAAGTTTTCTTATTTGCCTAATTAGGGACTGTCCAATCGGATAGTAAAAAGCTTTCAAGTTTTTTGAGATTACACTACTCTTCAAACCAAGGAAAGCTTCAACTTAAGTTCTGATGGTAATTCTATCATAAAAGCTGTAGATATTTGTAGTTTTGTAACTTGGTGAATCTTTCAGGAGCTGCCAGACTTCCAGGATTTCATGTCTGTGTTGGAAGTGGAGGAGAGAAACTATTACCCGAGTGGTACACAGAGAAAGGAATAGAGTTGATCCTTAACACGGAGATAGTAAAGGCAGATCTTGCTTCAAAATCGCTTACCAGTGCCGCCGGTGACACCTTCAAATATAAAATTCTAATCATTGCCACTGGATCCACAGTAAGCTCTGGAAAAGTAGCCACCTCTTCTCTTCTTTTTTATATCTATCTATAACTCTCAATCTACTTTCAGGTTCTGAAACTGACAGACTTCAAAGTGGAAGGGGCTGATGCCAAAAACATTCTTTATTTGAGAGAGATTGATGATGCTGATCAACTTGTTGAAGCTATCAAAGCAAAGAAAAATGGCAAGGCTGTTGTTGTTGGTGGAGGATACATTGGTCTTGAGCTAAGTGCAGTTCTAAAAATTAACAACTTTGATGTTAAAATGGTTTACCCAGAACCATGGTGCAGTAAGTCCAGTCCACACAGCTCTTTGTTCAATTTCTTTACATATTTTTTGGCAAAACAAGTAATGTGCCATAAACGTTTTATACCAGTGCCTCGTCTATTCACTGCTGATATTGCTGCTTTCTACGAGGGTTATTATGAGAAAAAGGGAGTGGGTATCATCAAGGGTACAGTCGCGTCCGGTTTTACCAAGAATGACAACGGAGAGGTTTGTACGAATGAAACTTAATCCCTTTGGATTCTCACTTTGTTTTCCTCTTGTAATAGCTGCAGTTGCAACTTTTCAGGTAAAAGAAGTAAAACTTAAGGATGGAAGGGTGCTAGAAGCAGATATTGTGGTAGTTGGTGTTGGTGCCAGGCCCCTTACAAATCTGTTTAAAGGACAGGTTGAAGAGGACAAAGGTGGAATTAAGGTCTGTGTTCGATCTGTCTAGAATGAGTAGACTCGGGTTATGCTTTATCGATAACTGGTCAAACTTTTAAAATAAATAAAGATCAGCTTACAAGGAAACACGTTGAAACTCCAAGTAGTATATTTTATTTTTTTACTTTAGAAATAAAGATTATTTCTTAATAATTTTTTTCTGTGCTAAAAATTAAAATAATATAATTTATGTTACATTAATTAAGAGGCAAATTATGTATATAAAATTGAGAAAATATAATTGGATAAAAATGGTTTCAGGTCAACATAACCTGACCCATTTCGATCCAAGCCATACCAAGAAATTACCATTTTTTACCTGACCATTACCCAACCCGCAGATTTTGTAGTTTGTACAATTAAACTATAGTGAGTAAGGACTGTATGTGATTAGGAACATTTGCTAGTATGAACGAATTTCACTTGTCCTATCTATTTTGTTAAATTACAGACAGATGCATTTTTCAAAACTAGCGTTCCTGATGTATACGCTGTTGGTGATGTTGCTACTTTCCCAATGAAAATGTACGGTGACATTAGAAGAGTTGAACATGTTGACCATTCCCGTAAATCTGCAGAACATGCTGTGAAGGTAATTAATCAGCCATATTGAATTCTGCTGTTTTGGCATTAGAAATTATTGAATTAACTAATGTAAATAAACAACTTGTTAACATGAACGTATTTATGCAGGCCATTTTTGCTAGTGAGCAAGGGAAAGATATTGAACCATATGATTACCTTCCATACTTCTATTCGCGTTCATTCGATCTGTCATGGCAGTTTTATGGGGACAATGTTGGGGATGCTGTTATCTTTGGTGATCACGATCCAGCATCAGCGAAAGCCAAGTTTGGGTCATACTGGATCAAGGATGGCAAGGTTGTGGGTGCGTTTTTGGAAGGTGGTGCACCCGAAGAGAACCAAGCCATAGCCAAAGTTGCCAGAGCCCAGCCTGCTGCCGCCAGCTTGGACGCGCTTGCCAAGGAGGGTCTTGAATTTGCCAGCAAGATCTGAGAGGACTTTGGTTTCCATTCATTTTCTTCAATTAGACTAAACATGATGATGATGAATAACAATGTGTTTCAGCATTTATGACTTGCTTTAGTGTGTGTCTTCATGTTACATTTGCGTCTCCTTTTGGCTGTAATTTCTTCCCATAAGAATATTTAAACAATGTAATCTCATATATTATATTATCTTATGTTGAGAGTTTTATCAATCTTTCAGTTATATAGTTATATTTTCTTAGCTTAATTTTGTTGTTATAACTTAGTAGCAAAATTGGTTGATAAGAGATTAAGTAGAGAGAACATTGAAAGTTTACAAAATTGACGTCGTATCATTACCTTCTCTATCGTTTGCGTATGCTTGAACCTACTAAACAACTTTCAGTTAGTTGTACGATTCTACTTTCCGCTTTTTAGTTTCATTATTTAGATAATACCCTTCATTTATTCCATTCATAACAATATCCCCTCATTCTGAACCTCAAAGATAGTTTCAAAGTTGTAGGTCTAGAAATCTCAGTTGAAACTTGTCGCTAAATTCCGAAATAGCATCTTCACTAGGAGTAACTTGCCACTGAATTAGAAGTTGAATTGCAGCCTTATTTCCTTGTTTAACCATTTTTTCTAGCTGGGGTTTAAAGTAAAATATAGAGCAATAGGATCTCAAATGACATGATTTTGAAAAGTGGGATGCATGAGTTTCTCGTGACAAATCCAATCGTTATGCTGCTAGACTAATCTTCATTACAATAAAAGATATGGACCCTAACACCTGGGAGACTACTTAGTTTATTCGTTTGAAGAGAAGCTTGTTCGTATTAGTGTATTTCAGATAAACCGCGACATACACACTTCAAAGACACATTAAGTACGATGTTTGTTCGCAAGCTGCTTCATGCGATCTTGTGTTCTATGTGAATAAAAGCCTTAGTAGCCTTATAGTTTCTTCTAAGTGTCATCTACAGTAGCTACTGTTGTGTTTCTAGGAACATAAGGACTTTTAATGGTGGTGCAAATCCATACAAGTGAAACCTAAACCGATTTTTTTTCAAAAACCGGTTTTGTGCACCCTATAGTGTGGGTGATAAGCAGTTTTGATAAAGCTAATTGGATCCAAGGTTTAAAAAAACGGAAACGAGTTTCGAGGCGTTTTTCTTTCGCCTCACGAGGCGTAAGCCTCGAGGCGTAAGCCCGAGGCGGAATTAAAAAATAAATATAAAAATTATATATCTTATAAAAAATAAAACAGTACTTCAAAATTCCAATAAATACTTTAAGAATTCATTGGGCTAAGTCAAATTTCCTTATTTTTAGGAGAGCCCATGTTTTAAGAATGAGCCCAAGTTTGAAAGAGCCCACTTTTTTTATAAAAACTCAGAGCATGCGTGTTTTACATCTAAAAACCTAATCGTTATCTCCAAACTCCATCTACCATAAGAAACCTAACTGTTTATACAACCGCCATCTTCATATACTTTGTTTCTTTCGGATCGTCCATGCTACATGTCCATCTGTTGCGTTTGTTGTTCAACACCACACATGGTAAGCATCAATTGTTGATACAGTCGTCATCTCCAAAGGATAAGACCCTAATTCTCCCTCTTCCATCAGAAACGTACGCCTCTATTAGAAACGTACGCCTCTACCAGATAAGACTGCCTCAGACCAAATGAGGCGTACGTATAAAATTAACCACCGAGGCGCCGCCTCAAAAACGGTTTCTTCCCGTTTCACCTCGAGGCGCGCCTCAAAACAGAAGCTTCGAACGTTTTTTTAAACCATGATTGGATCCTTGTCCGAAACTATAGTGGTAGGCCAATCTCGTGAAATATTTCTATTTACAAACATAGCAATTAACTATTTAGGTTAGCTCAAGTTTAACAAATTATTAATAAGTAAATGAGCCGATTTTGAAGTTAACAATTTGAGGTTAAGTTCTAGACCTATAAGAATTTGAAACGAGTTGAGTTTGAGCATGAATGAGATCGTGTTACGTGTCAATAAGTGGGAGGGGTGATACGTATCAGATCGGGCTCGACTCGGCTCATACACCCCTATTTGTGACACCACAAAGTAGGTAGTCAATGTGTCAGATTAAGAGAATTAAGACGGCAAATATTAGATCATTCACATCCTTTCCACCATATTTACCCTATAACTAGGTTATAACCCGTGAACCTCCCGGGTGAGAAAAATTAATTTGTATTAATTGATATATGTCATTAAACAAAATGAAAGGACATGTTTTTAAACTTTATTTTGTTTGATAATTGGTTTGAACTTGAACGTTGTAGTTAAGATAAATTTTAACGTAATTGGCAAATCTGTAGAAAACATGTATTAAACGATGTTTGTTAACATAGTAAATGACTCCGTAAGCTAAAATACTTAAAAAAACATCTAACATAAACAAACAATTTGTATGATAAAATGAAATTATTCATAGATATTGGTTGACTATAAAATTGTACACAGATTAAACATCACACGAGATGTCAAAAAAAATATTATAATCTCTAATGAACCTTCCATGACAGTTTGTTACTCGGATAGTCCCTGGAGTAATAGGTCATCTTTTTTTCCTGGAGGATTTGTTCCAGCCACTGCATGGGAGTCGTTTTTTTTCTCGAACTTTGTGGCCCTGATCTTTTGGCGAGCGTTGTGTATGTCTTTCAGAACACATTTGTTTTCAGAGTTCTGTTCGGTTACGACCTTCTAGATTGTATGGGGCTGTATGTCTTGATTTGTTAGCTCTTGCACCAGCATAAACTCATTAGGAGTAAGTCTCCTGGCATACACGTAACCCTCCAGATGTTCAGCAGGGTCGTGGTTGTGGGTCTCGTTAAAATTGTTGTGCAGATAATCTATCCACTAGACTCGACGACTTTTGTCACACCCTCAAATTCCACATGCGGAGTAATACCGCGAGGCGTGCTGACCAGGATCAAGCCACTATATATTGAACAGATACAATAGTAGTAAAGCAGTTTACCAAACCAATACGATTAGTGACAGTTTAAAGTTTAAGTCCATAACATTTAAAGTTCAACCAACAGTTTTGAGAGAATAGCGGAAGCATAACAACAGTTCAACATAAGTTCATATTTTGTAATTATTAAAAGAACCCAACGTGGGTTAGCATGCCCACTACACTCCAAGCTGCAAGCTCCAGCAATCACTGAGTACCTGCAAAGAATGCAGTAGGGTGTCAACATAAAGTTGGCGAGTTCACCGTTGTCCAGTTTTAGTTTTCGAAAACGTACGTTGTTTAGATAAACCACATTTATAATCACATTATGGGGAGCTACCCCATAAGTAAGCTCACTAAACTGCGAATACCGAAACTGATGACTGTCCAGTTGTTGTGCCCCGTTTGTCATTGTCTATCATCATTGACCACGTGCAAGGTCTACTAGTTCACGCCCGATCCCCCCGGTCACGGTGTGAGGTTTGTCAAACCTAATAGCGCTATCAACTAATAACCCGTTCGCCCCCGGCGATTAATCGGTATTGTAAGTGGGGACTTTCCATGATAGAGTTTCGTTTAGTTTTGCTAGTTGTGATTTATAAATAATATCCAAACGTATCCCCCCCGGGAATAACAGTTTAACGTATACAATCGTATTTCCCTTAGAAATATTAGTTTAACAGTATCCTTTACAAGGATAGTAGTTCGCCCGTATCCCCCCCCCCCCCGGGACGCATGCTTTTAATGTGTGTGAACTCACCTTGGTTTGCTTGACAGATAGTTTACTTGTTTCTAGTAGGTGGTCAATCATGTCCTATTATAGTTACCATATCTAGTTAGGTTCAGGTTTAAATAACGTCACTTATACACACATTCAACACATAGCACATAAGTTCATGTAGCACACTGTATCATTTTACACGTACGCTTCTCATATAATTCTACATAATAGGCCCAACGATTTAAACTATACTCCAGTAGCCTAGCAAATAACTTATAGTGTGCGGCCCAATCAAAATAAAAGAGGTTTCATGAGTGTGCGATTAGTAATTCATGTGACAAGCATATCCGTTGTGCTCCCAAGAAGCCCAGAATACACCGTTGAATAGCTCCTTCAGGCTCAAATAGCTACTCCTTCTCCACCAGCTACCTTTGAGGAAGCTCTTCGATCGTT
>JARYGA010056727.1:0-28816 GCA_030545235.1 Helianthus tuberosus | reverse complement strand
GTATTCGATTTGGATCCATAAATTCCTAAGAAGCAAGGCGATTAATCGATGAAGGTCATTGGAAAAGGAATCAAGAATTCGAGCCGTGGACGAGGAAAACCTCCAGAGGGTTCGAGCAGAGTCGTGAATCCGGTGAGAAAAGACGAGCAACGCGGAGATGTTTACTTAGCACTCCCGGAGCCGGAGCCATTACTTGACGTCATGCAAAGTGCTCAAACGATCCATCAAAAAGTTACATCAGGAGATCGCCAACGGCCAAGCTACCGTCCCGTCTTTTCCTAGAAGCAGAGACTTCAGAAATCGAGTTTTTAAAGAATGGATTTAAGGCCCGATCATGAACTTTTGGGATTTTTCTACAGATTTATCCTCTGGTTAAGAGGAAGGGTATTGATCAATAAGGGCCGTTTCTGAGCCCACCCTGAATTTCCTCAAATCTAGGCTTATTGCTCGTTGAATGTCCTGCATTTCACGAAATGCATCGTGATTTGGTCTTTTCTGGTTTCTTTGCAGGTCTAAGAATAATCTACACGTGGGTCTGGTGGCCGAGTTTGGCGAAAAATGCGGATTTGCAGTCGAAACCAAGACTACTTGCCAAAATCGGCCCTCGGACTCACGTTTATGACAGTTTAAGACCCGAAGAGAGACCGGAAATAACCAGGTCGGCAACATTGTTTTTTCTCCATTCAAATCCAATAAAAATATCGATTTTAGACCAAGAATCGTTTGTTTCACATACATTTAAATGGAAGAAAATCACTGTAGCTAACTTTCAAGAGTTTGAGGAATGGCCGCTGCTGCCGGTCGATTCATTCTCGTTGCTCGGCGAAAAGTCAATGGGGCACCAGAGATATTGACCATCAACTTCTTTACATTAAGGTCACGATACCGCAGCTGACCGGCTTTAAATTATCAGAGGCATCTTTCCGATTTTTAATCCCTCCCGCATTCTCTTTCTCATAAGACAAGCCTGCGGGGCGATTATTGAAATTGATAGACAAAGCCATAGACAAAGCAGACAAAAGGTATAAGGAGAAAGGATAAGGTCCAGGTGTATGGAGAGATCCTATTGATGGAAGCGGGGGGTTGCAATTAATGGACAAAGAGAGTGGGTAATAGACTAAGTAACGGCAACCCACGAGGGACCCAATAGTCAGTCCATCATTTCTCCCTCAGTCTATAGAAACCACCCATTTCAAACAATAGGATAGCTTCATACTACCTATGTCTTCTTTGTCTATTGCTTTGTCTATCATTTCAATAATCGGCCCGCTGGACTCGCCGCGTTAGTTATGTGATTGCTGGCCTGACACCAACCAATCCCCTCCCCAACACCCACACACACAACACAAACGCCCCTCGCTCATCAAGAAAACGCATGATTTAACGATGGACTTTGCCTAATTTCTTCTCATATGTTGGTTTTTTACAAGTAAACAAAGCCAGCATTCTAACTTGAAAATTTGTAAAAAATATATATATATATATATGTTTTATAGATGGTCAGAGAAAAATTTAGTTTCGAGTTTCGAGGCATTACAGGGTGTCTACTGAAAATGGCTGGCAAAAAATTTAATACTTTGACAATACTTTTTCGGTACCTTTCAAAAAAATTTAGTACCTCATGAGCAGAAACAACTTTGTACTTTTTCGGTACTTTTGAGTTGATTTTTGATTTGTGTTCATGTTATTTAGTTTTATTCTTACTGCTTGTTCATTTTTAATTCTTCTATAAGAATAATCTATTTACTGAATGCAATCCTAGCATGAGCACACTTATATTATGCGGTCAAAACTGCAAATAGCGGCAAAAGAAAACTGACAAGGCCAGCGCGAAGGCCTCTCAATATCATCTTCCATCGCACTGCTAAGGCGCAACGATACAACTATTCGTACTCTCAAGTATATGCGTGAGGTATCACGCCCACAATTGAAGGCGTTTTCAAACTGCCATGCCCCCAGATCGGATTATCGTGTCGCATGAAAAAGGAAGTCTGTTAAAACTGGCTGACAAATATTAAGTACTTTTACAGTACTTTTTCCAGCACCTATCTAAAAAATTCAGTACCTCATAGGCAGAAAATGTCAGTACTTTTTTGGTACCTTCAAGTGATGAAATTAAAAAAATTGTCGAAATTCACGGGCAAATTGAGAGAAAAAAGACGTAGCCAGGAAATTCGAAGCTCATTGGTGACCTGAGGACAGGACTGCCTTCACAATCTCAATCTAGTGGGAAGATACTGCGCTAAGAGTCATTGCGCAATGGATAGCATATTTTCCAAGCTGTTTTCAAAAACATCCGTGGGATGAAGCAAAAAATTTCGGACATTTATAGGGAATTCCCGTACTTTTTCAGTACTTCCGGGCCGCCCTCGAAAAATCAGTACTGTTTCCTGACCAGTTGACACCTTGCATTGTGCTGTTCAGTTTTCTGTCAAGCGTGAAATGCACTTAGGTGATTTTGGCTCCATCAAACAAAATACATAAATTGATCTGTAGTGCAGATCATCTTTCAAAGTCCGCTCTTAATCTCTAGAGGTCCGCTCACTTTTCGACCAGCGGTGACCGTGGTTTAATTTGAATAAGCAATTAATTAAACTACATTTCGCGATTAGAAGCCTTTCTGGCTCATCTATCAAAGCACCTATCTAGAGAGAGAGACACTAAAAAAACGAGCACGTATGCTGTTTCTAGAATGAGCCAAAAAATGAAGCTAACTTATTGGAGGGGTATCCGATTCTCGCCTTGGATATGCCACTTCTATTCGGACGAGGTTACATTTTGCATTAAAGAAACCACTTTTCTCACTCGTCCATAAAAACCCCAAGCAGCGATCTGAACAGGAAAACGAATGACATGAACAAATGATTTGGTGTAAAAAGAAAGCAGCCGAAAGAGTGCCTTGTCTCAGCTTCGAAGCGGCTGAGTTCCGGGAAACGACCGCGACCGCGGCACCGAGTCTGAAATGGACGTATTTATGCTAAAAAGGAACTATGATACACACAATCCCTATGCGCATAGTTCCTTTTAGCGTAAATACGTTCAAATAGTCTCTTACTGCTGCAAAATTTAGGCCAAGCAGCGGGCTGATTATTGAAAATGATAGATAAAGCGATAGACAAAGAAGACATAGGGAGTATGGACCGATCCTATTGGTTGAAACAGGTGGTTCTTATAGACTAAGGGGTGGTTCTTATAAGAAGGAAAATGAGAGACTGATCGTGTCTCTTGTCGGTTGCCGTAGTTAGTCCAGTACTTATCTCTTTTGTCCATTGCAACGACCCGCTATTTCCGATAGGATCGCCCCATTTTCCCTCCGTCTTTTATGTCGATCGCCTTAAAAGCGTCTATCAATTTCAACATTGAGCCCTGGCACAGCAGAGCTCCTGGACAAATACGCGGAGATGGTGTGGTTCCATTATGCTAAAAATCCGAGATTTACACTTGACACAAAGGAGCCACAAGTTAGTTCCTCCTGGATAGACACGTAAACAGATAAAAGTTTCAGTGTTTACGCCTACTCTAACAATAAGTTACTTTTTGGTCGGGTCAACGGAAAGGACTCGGTTTATGGAACCAATTTTTGGTTCAAAAGGGACCAAACCAAAACCGTGGTTTACTTGGAGACATCTGCGGATGAAGAAAGTATCCTGCTAAACTAATCTGCCATGCTAGGGAAGAACGCCGTATGAACTTTCAGACGTTGCCATGTTTTCTTTGATAAAGTACGAATTTATTAAGACATTTTTAAATATTTTTCTCCCAATTTTTCGGACCATTTTGTTCGTCATTGAATCTAAAAATAACTAAAAAATCTCAAGGAAAAATATGCATAACTTTTCTTAAAAATATGCGTTTTATACAGGAAAAGTTGGCAACTGTCGAATGTTCATACGGCGTTCTTCCTCAGCACAGCAGTAATGTACATATCTTGCTTCCCAACGCAATCCTGACTCCACCTTGGCGGCTCGTGCCTCATTCTTGACGAGCTTCCAAATTTTCGGCCCAAAGAGTTGGTAAATGTAACCCAAAGAAAAACCAACCGTAAATACAGTAACCGCACGTTTTTAGGCTTACTTTGTGTTCTACTTTCCCATACTAATACAAAATGTCTGTTACTTTTCCTCACTGCAGTGGTTCTTTAGAGGCCCAACCGGGGTGTCTAGATTTTTTTTTTCATTTTGGGAAATCCTGATGGAATCCTAATTTTCCTGATTTTTGACTGCTAAATCCTGATTTCATATTTTCTTCAAATCCTGATTTTTTGTAGAGAAAATTTAAGCGAATGTGACTTGACAAAAACAGCTAGATAAAAAATCCCGATCGGACGGCCGACTTTCCTCAATCCTGATTTTACGACCGATTTTTCCTCAAATCCTGATGAAATCGGGATTAAATCCTGATTGATCTAAACTCCTGATGCTAGGACACCCTGCAAACATAGTCTATTCCGTTTATAATCCGATATTTTTTCGATGAATTTGAGACACGAATTGACAACTTGGGAGTTTCTGTCCGATAGCAGAAAAATGGCGAAAATCCATTGATTGAGGCAGCAGAGTGCGGAAGTAAGTATCAAGTCCGCCCTTCTTGGAGCCATCGGGAATCATGAATAAAAAATGCAGTTTTTATCGGGTTACCCATCTGCGGAAACGATTCATTTGCTCCGTCCATCCGACGACCGATTTTCCCGAATAAACGCGGCCATGAAATGATTTACTGTCCGCCGCGCCGCGCCGTCAACTGCTTTTCAGCCAAATGAGGAACAGTGTAAGTAGACGTCTTGGACTTCACTTTCCGATTGCCAACCACTTTTTCAACCGCGTTAAGCAGAAAGGAACCCAGCAACATCAGCCATTGCCCAAATTTAACTAGGCAATTTAATTTATTACAAGAGAAACGTTGTGCAGATTCCTTTAAAAATTTTAAGGAATTTGCTTCGTACTGAGCAGGAAATTCACTGAAATTTGCAAAAAAATTCGCACAAGCGTTTCAAGTAAAAAATGAAATTGCTCAGTTAAATTGCCAACAGCTTATGTGGGTTGGTTCCTTTCTGCTTGAAGCGGTTCATTTTTGGCTTATCCGTTAAGCCACCTGTCTACACAGGTAAAACGATGGAACATCCAGAGATGAAGATGTTTCATGAGATTTATTCGCTTCGAATTTCATGAAATTTGTTGTGATTGCTCATTCCTCTACTTCGCCTCCCATCGTTTCTAGCCGTCCTCAGTTTTTAAGTCGGTGTATTCCGTGTCTTACGATTTTTCCCCCTCCAGAATTCTGTTTAGGGATCACTGCCAAGTTTAAGAATGCACCTGCCACGTATAGGTACAGGACCAAAGCCGCATAGGGGGTGGCTACATGGGCCGCGGCAAATTTAGGAGGCGGGAAATTTTTCAATTTTTTTAAATGTAGTATAAAAAAAAATCGGGTTTAGAAAAAAAATACAAACTAGAAAAAGGCGACAAAATCTCTCATTTCCTGAGAGTATAGTAATTTCTAATTTTGTCGTCTTCGGTGATACAAGTGACAGTACCTTTGATTAGGAGCGTTTAGAGAGAAACCAAACACGCAATTTCGCCTGGAGCGGCGCGGCGCAGAGAGCAATGATGACGAGACTTGAGATGAAAAGGAGAAGCCCTCGGCGCGGCGGTCGGCATGTAACACATATTAGCGCCTACAAGACTGTATGAATACTTCACGCATTGCGCCAAACACAGTGCGTTCAGCAGCGATCGGCGCGGCGCGGCGTGAAACCCATAGCGCCTACAAGACTGTATGAATACTTCACGAATTGCACCAAACACAGTGCGGTCAGCGCGGCCGCGGAAGTTAAAATTATTGAACCACATTTCTGTTGGTTCTTTCATAATTTTTTCGTTCATTTCTTACAAATGGAAGGCCTTGTCTACACAGAGATAGGTTTACGGAACTGAACTTTCGCGCGAAGTTCCGTGAACTTTTGCTAGTAGCGTTGACAGGGTTTTCTCAAAACATGTGTCCAACACGAGTATACGCGTCTTATGAACCCCTCCTCTCCGGCACGTTCAATTGCTCGTTTTCCATATTGATGTTTCAAAACGAATAAAAAGGGTGCGGCAAAATACAGGCTGCCCACGGGCGGCAAGTAGGTAAATCCGGACCTGTACAGATCCTACTCTCTTGTCAAAATCGTGGAAAAGAACCTTAAACCAAACCGAAAATCGCCGTTATCAACTTGTAAATGAGGAATAAACGTTTGTAGCGATTACTCAAGGATCAGTCAATTCTTCGCTCACAAAATTGAGATTATTCGCTGATCATAAACAAAAACGATAAGAACGATGAGATCGGCTCTCGGTCTGAGAATATAGATGAATTTAGAATTTTGCAGACCTTCTCCAACCAGCACCTCTTCTTTCACGGGGAATTTGCTTCTTTTTCGTTAGAAACTGCCTGATCCTAGGTTGCCTCCTTGAATACTACAAGGGACTATCAAAAACTCGACCAATTTCTTTATCCTATATCAGAGATAATAAATACATCTGCTATTGATAGCTCCTCAGAGAAAGGTGGTACTTATGTAAGGTACCTATATGCTCATTGCTCGCATGTTTTGAATCTCTCTCTTTCAGTGATCCAGTTTGCTACTACCATCTCCACAGCCAGCACGCCAACTAATCAAAACTCGACCAACTTTTGGACTTGTTTAAAAAAACTCATCTACAATTGATAATCAGTTACAGATGGGTTCAGATCTACACACAGTTACAGAAAATCCCTGTCCCAAATGGATTGGTGCATTAATGCCCTGATGAATTCGTCCCCTCTCTCTGGAACTGTCAAAGTCTAGGAAATCTTCTCGGCCGCCACGAATTAAACATATTGCAAAACTCGACTGTCTTTTTGGCAGATTTCAGGAGCGACTCGACTGACACCAAAAGTGCGTCCATACATCCCTACACAGTACACGGCTGGGTGGTCGTATAAACAGAAATCCCTTTCACCGAGTAATTCATCCAATTCTGGGTTATAACCTCAGCCACGCTAACAGATCCTAAACTAGATCAAAATCATCCCCCAACAATCAGAAGTAACACGACGGTTGGGTCTTTAAATCCCTGCACAGCTGGATGCTTTTAAAAATAAATCCATGCATTTGTTTCCCTATCACTAAACCGTCTAATTTCACTGACATGCGATGAACCCAATGTCACAACTTAACTACTGAAATTATTTGCCTCCCTTAATTTAAAAATCTAAATTTTAAATATACACCCATCTTCCAATTCTTTGTAAAGACGTTAATAGCCTAGGATGCTGAATGTCTACAAATAAAATAACTAACTAATTAATTGTGGGTAAATCCCCCGTCCGATGCAGTAACTCGAGAAACTCGACGAAATTTGATCGTTGGCAGAGAATGAATGAATCCAAATTCCTAGACAGCTGGGTTGTTATGAAAATAGAGCTGTGGATTTGCTTCCCTCGGACTGAGCTCTGGAATTCTAGGTTATACCCTGCCACGGGGACAACCCTAGAACTGGAGCGACCTAGATCCTGGGCTGAAAAGGGAATAAATTGGAAAATTGCGTCACTCACAAGAATGCGTGTTGGAGCATCCTCAAATCCACGGAGACGGAGAGAGAGGGGGCCCAGAAAGGGACCACGCGCGAAGGGACTGATGCAACCCAAATCGGAGGGTGGCCCTTGCCGCGGCCCAGAAGAAAGGGACGAGCGGGTGAGGCAGGCTCGGAGGCACTGAGCTCGCCGCCCGCCGCCGCGCCAACAGCTGATCCCGCGACGCAGATGCGCGCGTCGACGCCCTAACTTGCCACGTTCTACATCAAATCAAGATATTTTACAGGGATTTAAACCCTGCCCTAGGCCCATCAGTGCTTCACCATGCTCATTCCCTCATTTCTCCCTCATACGCCTAGTCTCCACGGGATTTTTCCCAAGTTCCAATTATAGGAATGAAACTTCTCGTTTTTTCCCAGTTAAACAACACAACAAAATTTCTTCGTCTTCTTTTCAGTCCTTCCTGGGACTCCACAATGATTTTAAGTTGGCACTCTGATTAGCATTGTCAGGTGTCCAATTTTTTTTCATTTTGGAAAATCCTCATTTTTCCTGATTTTTGACTGTTAAATCCTGATTTCATAATTTTTCCAAATCCTGATTTTTTGCGGAGAAAAAGAGGCGAATGTAACTTCACAATAATAGCTCGATAAAAAAATCTGATCAGACGGGCCGACTTTTCTCAAATCCTGATTTTACGACCGATTTTTCCTGAGATCCTGGTGAAATAGGGATTAAATCCTGATTGACCTCAAATCCTGATAGAATCGGGAAAATCCTGGTGCTAGACACCCTGATTGACTACTCAATATGTTTCCCAACTTCGCACGTGAGATTTTCCCTCGGACAAATCCATGAAACGTCCCGTGGGTACAATACCATGAAAATAAAAGTTTTCCCCCGCTTATCCTGGATCGTCGTGAAAAAAAACTTTATTACCTAGTCTCCGGAGTTCCAGATATAAAAATCAATATTTTTTTTGTATTTCGTTTTTTTTTCAATCTTTCAGCTGATTCTTTGGCGCACATAGAGAATTCTTAGCGCCAAAAGCGTCATAAATGTTAATCCAGTCGATGAAAGCTCCTCTATAATCCTGACAATTCGTTCCCCTCACGAAAGAACATACCTACATTCCGATGCTGCCTAATTTTTCCCTCGCAATTTGTATTTTTACCAGGAGAATCTCGGGCATTTCCAACTGGAAATTTCGCTGATTTTTACTCTGATCTCATCTCAAATCTGGCAAATTTTGGAGGGAAATGGCACAGGAGCATTCTTGTAAAAACTGAATTGTTTGAGTCAATTTGGCAACCTTGAAATGGAGTACGTTCCTTCGTGCGGGGAACGACGAATGGGTCGTTTCTGCCAGACGGAACTATGTGCATTATGACGTGAGCCCTGTTATGCATATATTCTTATGGGTCTCAGGGCTCATGTCTTAATGCTAATAGTTCCGTTTGGCAGAAAATACGTCCAAATGATCCCTACGCGATAGAAAAAGGGATTCCGATTTTTGGAACAGATTCCCTGATTTTGTCAAAAATTTGTCATTCCCCGATTAATATCGGGGTTTCCCCGGTTCTCGACACCATGAAACAGAAAAGAGTGCATAAATCTGGCAACAGTGCCATTGCCCCGGCACGCGCGGGGGTCAACGGGTGCTGGGGGGGGGGGGGCCGGGACAGGGATATCCTGCTTTTGATCCTCCGGGCCAGCGTCGCCAAATCTCAGACACCCCCCAGCCCCCAGCCTCCTGGCGGAGGGGCAGTTGGCTTAGCGCGCCGCAGGGATTTGTGGGGTCCGGCATTGGAGATTCTGGAGGGGGCCGCCAGCCCGGGGGTCGATGAACCGCGATTCCGTCCCAAGGGAAGAAACCTTAGGTCCGGAACCGATTAACTCAGTAATGACCCTTCGTGGAGTACGCAACGCTCTAGGGTAGGGGGGGGGGGTGGAGCGAAGCCCCACGCCGTTTTTTACGCGTTAAAAGATTGGACCTACGCCTCAAAGCGTTGAGAGGAGAGGGAGGGGGGGTCAAAAAGTCCAGAAAGCAGTACTTATTTTATGAACGAACACAAGGCGCTTTTCGAATAGAACCACCATTTACAATGGGGTATTGGTGAGGAATTTAGGCGAGGTGGTTTTTGCGTACAAAACATTTCGTGAAAAAACCGAAGATGAATGTGCGTATTAAGAAGTTTACAAAAAAAAAAAATAAATAAATAAAATATTTCTGTAGTTGGGAGAGAACAAGTCGATCAAAATCCGACCAAGTCAATATCAAACAAGGAGATGCCTGTGGCTGAGGTCAGCCAATCAAGCAACCGGAGTTTCTCGCGCCTAGCTACGTCATCAGGCGCGTATAAAAATATCGTCTCAAACGGGTTCCATTTCTGAATTTTCAAAACGGGTTTTCTACGGGACTGTGATGAACTGTTCTTTTTTTTTCTTTATCAAACAATTGAATTTGCCGAGTGTTTTCATAATTATTGTTTCAGCCGCTAATTTTGAACACTGAGAAATTCTGCGAGTCCTTGTAGCTGTCGAAACCATTTAGCATTCAGCATGGTTACATGGATGAGTTTAGGTTACTTTCATGAGGTTACTGGATTTTTTAGACAAATTAAAAAAAAAATATATTATTTTAAAAAGGGGAGGCTCAAAGTTTTACTCCTCAGTGAGGACTCAATTGTCTATTCACTTTCAAACTCAATATCATACGGTTTTTATTTAAACGTACCACCTTATGATATAAAATGTTTTTGCTGTAACTCAATTCAAAATAGCTTTCTATATGAAAGCTATGTGCAGATTTAGGAACTTATAATGGTTTGGCTCCATGAAGAAATGTTTAAGAGTCTCTAATTTTTGGGACATTTTTGAGCAGTTTGTAATATAAATATGTAAATGGATTTTCAGTCCATCAAAATATACCATGGCTATTTTGATGATAGCCACTTGATTTTTAAGGAAGTTATTTTCAGCAGATTGCGCATCACTCTAAATATTATCAGAGAAAAGACAGGTACTATCAATTTAAGAAGAAAGAGGTATATTTCAATCTGATTTTTTCAATGATAAAAAAGTAACCACTACTAAAACAAGACACAGAATCTCTGAAAATACTTATCACATTGATTTTGACTTAAAAGCTACTTAAGAAGTATTCCTTTTTCAAAATTAATCTTCACGGTGAGGTACAATGTAAAGAAAATTAATATTAAGAGTTCATTTGAAACTTTGAGCATCAAATCATGATTGATAGTCAGCAAATAATAAAAAGTTGATTTCTTCAGAAACCTTGCATACTTGGTGCTGTTAACCGTGTCTTTGATTATTTAAAAATAACTGCAAAGCATAAAAGTCCGATTTCATTCTGTTACGATCAGTCCAGAAAAATCTCACATAGAAATAAAATGAACAATTTCAAATCTATGCTGATCAAAATGCACACCAAAAAATTGGGTACTTATTTTACTTAAATGCTTCAACAGCTAAATCATGCATGGCTACATGACACAGAAAAGATGTTTTTCAACTGTACCTTGTTACATGCAAATACTAAAATCTACAAAAACCATTATCTTTCACTGCCACAATAATTGAAATTCCTTAAAATAATTACTTTTAAAATCACACCGGTCAATTGCGTACCACTGAATTTCACAGTCCATTAAAATGGTCCTAGAAATAGAATTTATCACAAAAATTTCAAGCGTCAATTACAGTATGCTGATGCATCAGCACCCAAAAAACTAAAATATTAAGTCAAAACAGTAGCATTAGAGAAACTTTGATTGAGAGAACCAAAAAACCAAATGGTAAACTGCAAAAGTATAGATTTCAACACTAAAAACTTCTTGGAGAGTGAAATTTTATCAGATCGAGTCACAGGTATAAGATGGTGTTAGCAAAAATTAAACTTTTCTGCAAAATTTGAACAGATTTAAGTGTTACGGCAAGCTCGGAAAATACTGAAGAAGTGGAGAGTTGTTCAAGATTATTGAACACCGTGCATTAAGACTTGATTGTATCATACTCATAGATCCAAAGTACTACAGCACGGGTTACAGAAAATGGGTAAAATTGTTTTTCAATTTCGAAGACTAACTTAAAGCTATCTAAAATCCTAATGCGTTAAAAAAATTGGCATCATAGCGTTTTTGAGGAAGGTACATATTGAAATGACTTGAGGCTGATTAGATCTTTACGATTGTTGGTCAAGACCATATTTTAGATACGACTCAAGATTATTGGTTGCTGCTAGAATAAATCCTAGGAAAGGCGGAGACGGCTTCATCGGACGGCTTAGATACTCCGGATGAAATTGCGTTGCAATGAAGTAAGGATGCTTGTCGGTGTCAAGCTCTAGAATTTCCATTCTAAGTCCGTCCACATCAGTCCCTGTCAATTCACACACAGACAAAGATCGTACTTAGATTCAACTTTGGAACCACTGAAACTACCAGTTAAAATACTCCCGTCGAGTTCGCAAAAAATTTCCGATATGAAACCTAGAAATTAAACACATTCACTGCCAGGGAGTTTTCCGGTGGCCTTTAATTCAGGCTCAAAATGAACATAAAGATTTTCAAACTACCCGATAAGTTGTTTCGATGTGCCTTGCTTGTTATCATTTTTCTCAGATCCCGGCCACCACCATGTAAGGCTCGGGTTTTCATTTTTTTTTTTTTTTAAATTTTTATAATATTTCCGACTGAAAATTACTCAGTTTTGAGTCAAAACGTCTCGGTTTTTATTGATTGTGTATTTTAGCCGTTTTTTTCGTTTTTCCCCCTTATTTTTCTACTGTAAGCTGTTTTTAGATATACTTGTATATAACAAACCAAATATTACCAAGCTGTCTTCAACAGATTTCCTGTCAACTTTTCAGTAATTTTGGTAGTAAATTGTAGAAAATTCTCCTGAACGACTCAAATTTTTCAAAAGACTTCGGAAGCTGTCAATTTTCTTCAAGTTTTTCTTTTCCCCAGTTGATGATTCAACTGGAACTACTGAGAGCCAAGTTTAGGTCGTCATTAATATAATTAATTTCTGACTCTCATTCTCAATTTTCTACACCTGATTATGCAGACACGGCACACCGAGCGCAAGTTAGAATAACCTCACAGAATTCGCAGTGAGGTACTTCTGTCTGTCTGATGACAACTAGAATTTTGTATCTATTTGATATACTACCAATCTCTATCAAAAGTATCCGAAACATTTTTGTGATTGACATTGGAGTGCAGCAAACGCACTGTGCGGCTACTTTCATAGGGTTGTCAACAGGTTCAGAACAATTCTTTACTGCCAAAGACTAACATTGCGCTACCATAGAAAAGATGCAAAACGAATGCAGCAGGAAATTCAAAATTTTGTGAAACACTTGATTGATTGCAATGAATTTTTCAGTAGTATTGCGATTACAATTAAAAAAATTAATTGCCATTACCATTAAATTTCGATTAATAGCACAGCCCTGGTCACAACTATCCTTTGAGACAAAATAATTTTCCTTTAACAGAAATGTAGTGATGGTGAACATGTTAATATCATGGAGATCGAGGAGTATAGAAAAAACCTCTTTCTTTTTCGACTTAGAGACTTTATCTCCAACCATTTCTTGCAACAACAATTGCCAACTTCCAAACGTTAGTTTCCTGAGGTGCTGTGTTTGTGTGCCCTGTAGATACAAGATACGAGATACCAAGTTCAATTACTTGTCAGGAAATCTGAGTTTGACCGTCTGAAGCAAGGCTATCATTGAGTTGAATGTAAAATAAGAGATTGAAGGATAAGCGCAGAATTAGCACTTGAGGGCTACTTAAAGTAGTAAAAAAAAAACTTTTGAGGGGCCGCTAAATGGTAAAATAAGGTATGCACAAAGAAATTTGGTTCAAAAATCTCTTTGATTGATGCTGAAACAAGTTTAGCATGCAGAAATTAATCTTAGAAAAAGCGAGAAGTTACAACTTACCCACGAAGTATAGGCCATTGTTTTCGAGCTCTTGCAAATACTTTTGATTAACTTCGTACCTGTGTCTGTGTCTTTCTTTTATTTCTTTTCTGTTGCCATAGAGCTTTCCTGAAACAAGTTACAGGTGCAAAGTCAAGTGATGAAATTGGATTGAGGGTCATGTTAGGCATGTCAAATAACTTTTCGAACATCCCTATCAGAACCGATAAAACTGTTGAGGCAAACAGACCGGACATTATCCTACGTAGGAAAGGCCAAAAGTGTCTGCTGATTGACGTCTCGATCCCAGCAGACAGGAACATCACAAAAAAGGAAGCTGAGAAGAAACTAAAGTATAAAGACCTAGAGATCGAAATCAGCAGGATGTGGGAGACCAAAACCCGAGTCATACCCTTTGTGATAGGAGCTACCGGAGCAGTCTCCAAAGACTGGACTAAACTGAAGAACGAAATCCCTGGGAAATATTCGCTAGTATTGGCCCAGAAGTCTGCTGTGTTAGGCACTGCCAGAATCCTCCGGAAGGTCTTAAGCTAGGTGGAGCAGCGCGAATACACCTAGAACGTTCCCACACAGCAAAAACACCCCTACCCCCTACCACCTTAGGAAAGAAACCCTTAGGCAGGCGTCCTTCAGACACCTACCCTGCCTCGGTTCCGAAAACAGGTATCCTAGTCCGTGACGAGCCATCCCCCAAGGGGGAATAAGATATTCACCACCCGACCACCCAAACCACAAACGGCCCTCATACCTAAGAGCATTGTTTGCCCCTGTGTGAGGGCTTAAAGCAACCCAGCAAAGCTGGTGACAGCAGTAATAATAATAATAATAATAAAACGGATAATAAGTATACGAGCAGAATAATAAAATACGACAGGTAAGTAGAACTTTCTTAATTGGCTCGGCAATTTACTTCAAAGTTGTAAAAAATTAAAAAGTTTCGAATCCACTTTCTTTGAGGAGCTAAAAAAACGAAAAATATATTCTTTTCAAAGAAAATATGAAAGCGTAATTGCTTATACTTTCTTCATTCCCTCTAAAAAGAGTGGAGTTAGTGATGTAATAATCTATACCAAATCTATCTCTCACCTAAATAAGTCATTAGTCTCTGATATGTCTTTATTATTTATGCATATTATGTATTTTATATATATTAATGGGTCAAGTAAAAGACGTAAGAAAATGGGTGACCAAGGCTAAATAACAACAAACACAAAGCCTTGGACGTTCTGGGGCGGTTTCAACCCACCTATAGACCAGAAACAAATATATATTTATAAAAATCCTCCCCTCTCAAATCGTCCTAGGTTCTGTGCTTATTGCTTTTTTTATCCTCGATTACTCGTTTTCTTGTGTTTTTTAGTTGAATTATTCCGGCTATTTTTGCGTTTCATTTTTAATGGGATAAGTGTATATTTTGTATGAAGCGTTGTGTGTGTGGGCTCACAGAAAATTATATTTTCAAGGTTAAGAACAAGAGATTGAAAAAGTTCCTTAATTCTAATTCTTAAGGTCAAGCTTAAGTCTAAAAATTTCTTTAGATTTGTTCCCTATCAGGTCTGTAGCACCATCACCAGAATAAGTGTGGCAGACTGCGGCTCGAGATAATTTAAATTCATCATAAGTTTTGAGTGATTTTCTAAAAGAGATACTTTCATTTTTGCTCTTTAGCAGAAGTTTGTTAAAGACCCTTTGTCTTTTAGTGGAAAGTTCTTGTGTTAAATTTATTCCGACTTAGCCTAAATTCATTCATTTTGGTACGAAAAATATGCGTATTGATGTTTGAGTCGTTTTTAGACAAGTGGTAGGGATTAATCCAACTTGATCTGAAACGCGTTCGCAGTTGCCTTCCTGACCAGTCGTTACTGGTGTTGCAGATTCTCCAGAGACAAAGAGAGGTCCTCCATTGGCCTCTTGGTTAAACGTGGAAAAATTGACTTGCGGGGATTCAACACTTTCTAGGGGACAATTTTTAGAGAGCAACAGTCATCTTACCTACCAAGTGGGTGATGGGCTTCAGGTGACGTCATGAACCAAAGAGGTTTACCAAACTTCGGTTTGTTTGCAAAATAATATACTCAATGCGTTGTTAAGCATGCACCTAGTAGATAGGTAAACAGCTGAATGTTAAGTCCCGAAAGTAAAGCTCCACCATTGCCAATATACCATAATGTATAGGTTCTCTCTTTGTCTTTTTCAAAGAAGGAATATCATACTTGAATCCTTTTTTCTCCCAAAAATGAGAATTTCAGTTGGACAATTCATTTTACCTACACTACCTATGTCTTACAACATTCTGAGATCCTATTTTTACTCTAAGAGCAAATTTTAAAAGTCTAAGTGGTCAAGGACTTTAAAAAAAATCCCATTTTATTATAAAATTACTTTTTTAAAAACAATTAATAATGTATTATCTTGAAACAATTCATATTATTATCCAAAATTGTTGTATTTGCCTGTCATGGTACCTTCGGAATCTTCAAGAACTAACATTATGCCTGTAGAAATATGCTACGTCAGATCTCCAACTCCCCGTACAGGAACAAGCTGGTACTAAGATAGATCTAATCACGTTATAGATGGATTTTTAAGGATTTATGAACCTAGAATTTTTAAAACAATGGATAATCAAAATCTATGCACGATATTAAATGTTAAATTTTACGAATAGAGAAACGCCTCTTCCGATGCAATACCCTTGCTTAGGTGAGTGGGGAAAATGACTCTTGCTATACATGTACCGACGTTTTTTTGCAAGTTGTTATTTTTGTTGATCTAAACGGACTTTTTCTTATTGAAGAACGGAAAAGTCTAGAACTTCCAAGTTCCATAAGATAAATGCAATATTTGACTTGGCAATGCATTTTTTTCGGATTCCACAGACATGACACATTCAGTTAATTAATATACCAAAGCGTTGGACTTTCTTATCTTGCAAAACATGAAACTTGCAGAGCATGTACTTCGAAATAAGAATAAAAAGAAAAGCAAAGTAGAGAAAGAGCATTGTTGCGTGTGAAATATATTGAAGAAAAAGTGGAAAGATGCGAAGTTTTCATCAAATTTCCGGCCGAGATCAATGGGAGGGAAGCTAAGACGGACCTTTTTCAATCCTGACTACCGCATGAATAATTTGTAAAATGACAGAAATATTGAATGAAGCCAATATGCACACGTAGAAATGTTATAATCGCATCTTGAAAGAACATTAATTTAACAAACAATTCATACAATATTGATTTCTTTTAGAGCTTAATGAAGATTTATTGTTGCACATGTGCATAAATTAATAAATATTTAAGTATTCTTAAGTCGTTTTTGGTCTCATACATTTCGGACATTGAAAATTAACTAAACTGGTCTTCGATAATGATAATTACAATTGGCATTATCAAAAGCGATGCATGCGACATAAAATGAATTTTTGATCAGGTGCCTCATTACGTAACGGAAAATTTTACTTTACTCAAATGGGAGTAGAAAAGAAAGTCAAAACTGGATCTATTAAACTGTAACTACCTCACTCAAAATTTTGCGCCAAGGTCACATATATCTGGGCCTACGGACCGGTTTTTTTTATCAATAGACAAAGCTATGGATACAGAGGACACAAGGACAATAAGGCGATCCTTTTGATGGAAACAGGCGATTGCAATGAGCAAATAAGGTACATAATGATAATCAATTACGACCCACGAGAGACCCTATTCTTAGTTAATGATTTTCCCCCATTTGCTATGACAACTACCCGTTGAAACCGATATTATTGCTCCAATTCCGCTACACGTATGTCCTTCTTCTGGCGTTATGTCCATCAATTTTAATAATCATCCTGCAGCTTTGATGCCCATAGCCTTTAATAAAAAGAGACCTGGTCTAGAAAATCTATACAAGTTGATAAGTTCATATAAAAGCATTGAAGCATATATAGCATTTGCTAACACATTCAGATCAAAAGCTTCCGAAAATGTTGAACTCGACCGGTATTATGGTCGGTTAAAGAGGTGTATGCAAAATCGGCAACACTCCCCCCCCCCCCACATGGATTTTGACCAATTTTCAATTTATCATTCTTCATTCTAGGATACGCCTTTTTCAAAATTTCAAGGCCTTTTTTCAACATTTTCAATGCATTTAATTTCACGTAGCAGCGTTGCCAAGTTGAAAACCGTTGAGTTCTATATCATTCGAACGAAAAAAGAAATAAGGTGCTGTTAGCGCTGAAAAAAAAAAAAATTCTTCAAAAATTGCGTACTTTTGAAATATGCAGTCAATTCGATCGTTTCGGTAATAAATATTCCAATGCTTTTCCTACTTTCTTCGGGGTCAATTTTTTTTCAGCCCCAGTACATAGTCAAATGTCGGATTCTCGATTCGAACCAGAAAAAAATAATATTCCGATTTCATGTGGCTTAATTTTTCGTACTTTTTCATATACTATACCTTCCAGGGAAACGATTGATACGCGAGATATAAGCTATCAAAGTTTAAGTTTTGTGCGCACCGACTGGAACCTGGGCACTGAAAGTCGTCTACAGACCCCCTCCTTTGCCACCGACTTGCTTTACAAAAATATTCTTAAGTATTTTTTTTGCGTACTTTCCGATTCTGGCATTTAAAAAGGTCTTCGACTAATTTTTAGGGGTCTCACAGTACACTGTTGCCATTTTTGACCCATTTTTAGGGTTTTTTCAATTTTACTAAGGTAAAACCTAAATTTGAACTAAAACCTTTGTACATTTTTGGAAATAACGTAAAAAAATAAATAAAAGTGTATAAGTAACTTTTCCCTAGTACGTTGCCAAATGTTCGACAATATCGTTCCAATGAACCAAAAATAGGATTAATTATCACGCCAAAGATTTTAGGAAGTGGATGACTCTCATGTGAAAAGTGAGAATTTTAAGTTTCGTTTCACTACAAATAACATACGTACCATGAAAAATTATGACACACCTCATTTTCGTGATAATTAATCCAATATTTGACACTTTAGGATGATTTTTCTATAAAATTTGGGAACATAAGAAAAATTCACAAATAACATTGTTGATGTAATTATCTATGTTTTTTCCAAAAATGTGCATACCCAGTTTTTAGGTCTAATTAAGTTTAACGCGTGTAAACTTGAATACAACCCGTTAAAACTGGCCAAAAATGACAACAATGGGTCCCTAACCCAATCGGAAATTTGACCTTGGGCAGATCAGAATAATATTGTGGCAACCTTAGCGAGATTGTGAGCATATTTCAATTGTAAGGTTGGGCCTGAGAATCTTGGTACAATATACTATCAATACTGGATATATAACGTTAGTATTTTAATATTGCACCAATATTAGCAACATTAGAAATCCAAGGTCAGGTGATGCTCGGTGATTCCAAGATTGTCACAATTTTGTCACAATATTGGTTGTACAATATTGGTAAACTAATACTGTCGTAGAGTTATGTTTTCAATATTGCAGTAATATGTTAGTTTTAACATTGGCACATTATTAAAAAAAAATACTGAACATAGACTTCTGCTTATAATATTGACACAATATTAGGAAAACAAAATTGCTAAAATAATATCGAGACGATGTTATCTCTGTGATACTGCGGTATTTTTATTATGCTAACATTCAATTAACGTTAGAACAACAAACATAACAGGCTTCTGTTCGTAATATTGTCATAATATTGACACAATATTGGATATCTAAAACTGCTGAATTGATATTATGCAAACATTATT
The DNA here is from genome assembly GCA_030545235.1 of Helianthus tuberosus. Taxonomy (NCBI): domain Eukaryota; kingdom Viridiplantae; phylum Streptophyta; class Magnoliopsida; order Asterales; family Asteraceae; genus Helianthus; species Helianthus tuberosus. The sequence continues at coordinate 9,545 of JARYGA010056727.1, read as the reverse complement.
TTTACAACATTGTGGTAATATTCGCACTTTAACATTGTCACAAGATTAAGAAAATAAACATTTTAGGCTTCTGTTTCTAATATTGTCATAAGATTAACATTATATTGTGCGCGGCGAGCACAATTCGATCGCGTTTGCTATTTCCGCCACCAGGGCTCGCTCGCCGCGGATCTGCCGTTGCGGTCCCTTTAAGGGCAAATTAAAGGGCAAAAACTGCTACCTTTCGCTTTTTGACGTAATAGGCACATGATCCATAGGCGTCTAACCCATCTTACCGATATTTTTAGGTCAAGGGCTAAAATGGAGCTTTTTGGCAACGGTCCGCGCGCGGCCGCCCCGTCAATGGGGCTGGTTTTCGTTTCGCCTGGGCAGTGCCCGTTACAAGTGGGATCCAAGTTGAATACTTCAGCCAGTGCAAGCAGCCAAGAAAGTAGCTGGCTTAGGAAAGTTCCTCGGCACTCCAATGTTCCGTACGCCTACATTAGCATTGCGACGATAAGAAATTCCTTCCGCGAGGACGGCAGGTAATACGGCGGTATATCGCCTACCTTGCCTCAGAGGTAAGATTGGAAATCCAAGCTTGTCTCAGAGGTAAAATAAATGTCTAGCCAATACTATGGCAATATTTTAACATCAAGTCTATGGCAACATCATGATCATAATATCCGCTGAACAAGCTTGGAGCAATATTATTAACATAACGTTGTCACAATATTGAATATCCAAGTTTGTCTCGGAAGTAAAATAATGTCCGACCAATATTGTGGCAATATTGTCAGGATAGGCTTGGAGCAGTCTTACAAACCTAACCTTGGCACAATCTTTGGGCTCAAGCTTGTCCCAGAGGTAAAATAAATGTCCTGCTAACATTGTGGGAACATTAGCAAGATAAGCTTGGCAACTCTATTCAAATGTGAAAAAATGTCATACTAAGCTTGTACCAAGGTCAAATTTCCAATTGAGAAGGCTACCTATAATCAATTGGAAGTCATTTTTACGGCCAAAAATGAAATGTACGGAATAAAATACATACGACGCACCCCAAAAAAGTTGAACTGAAGGTCGAATGACATTCAAAAGAGCTACTTTAAGTATAAAAAGGTTGCAAAACGAGACACCTCGATCAATTTTCACAAAATGGGAATCCAAGTACAACTATACTTTTTTCATCTGTTCCATGGATGGGTAAGAGCTGTTACGTGCGTCAATACGAAAGTTAAGCCCCACTTTCTTGAACCATTAAGAAATTCATTTCAGTCCTTGAAATGTTTGACCTAAGCGCATACTATGATGAGGAATGAAATATTGAAAATTGGTCAAAATCCATGAGAGAGAAGGGGGGATTTCACCGATTTTGCATACACCCCTTTTTGCGATTAAAAAAATAAGGAATATAGGGCAAATATGTTTTTTTCAAAATTCCAAAGTGTCATTTCCAGGGTATAAAAGTGTTTGATTTTAATGGACCCTTACGCTTTTCAATGGCATGAAAGTTAACCAAATCGCCCGCAAGTCTCTTTACTCTGGGATATCACTAAGACTTTTCTGTCAATACCTAAATTTCCATGTTTTCGATCCAAGCCGACAATAATCGTTCAACTGAACATTCCATTAATGTGGTCAAAGGTCCCTCTTCTAGGGGGCGCTAAAAATTAGGATTTGTAAAAGATCGAGAGGCGAAATACACGTAAACCTAGTTGCCTTTCGTTAAAAGTGAGATGAGTAAAAACATTGTTGTAGGAGATACTCAAAGTCTTTGGTGCTTAAGTATACGAAATATTGGGCTCGCTTAATAGATTTCGCTGACCTGAAGAGATAATTTATGCTTCACGAAGAGGAAAGCATTTTTACCGTCTGGAATAATCATCTCGGGCATCATTCGAATGGAGAAAAATAGCCGCTGATATGCTAATAACAGTCTCGCTCGGTTTTTCCATCAGACACACCACACGGAAAGTAACGTCGCCTTAAAATGTACCCCTATGCGACAAACACATCCACGAAATGATAATAGTTGCATCCAGTCAATACTATAGGGTCCCTCGTGAATAGCCGTTGGTTAGTCTGTAAGGCACTGAGCCTCTTTGTCCATTGTACCCACCAACTTGCTCCAATTTAATCGCCTCGCTTCATATCGTTGTCTCCTCAGTCTATAGCTTGGTCTGCTTGTTTATCGTTCTTATCGTTTGTCGAAACAAAATTTTGTAAAGGAATTAAAACTCGAGCCTCTATCATCAATTCAGTCCAATCGAAGAGTTTGATCTGAAAAACCAAAGGTTCCGTTTGGTAGTTCGACCGATATGGGACAACGACCGTGCGCTTGATACAATTGAACAGTGGCATTGTCCGTGGAGGAGGGGGTCCAGATCTATATATCCCCGAACACGGAATTTTTTTTCTTTTTTTTAAAATAAAAATGTAGTTTTTCGTGATTTCTGACAATTTGTTACCTTGAGCCCCCTTCCCCCTCCTCACGAGAAATCGTTGACATTACACCCCTCTGCCCCCCCCCCCCCTCAACTTACGTGGAAATTCTAGTAACGCCAGTATGATCAAGCTTTTTCAGTGTACCGTGCGGGCTGATAATTTAAATTGATTGATTGGGAGCGGGTGGTCGCAAAGGGCAAAGATAGTAATGAACTTACAAACGGTAACTCATAAGAGCCCCGACACTTATTCCATTATGTTCCCCCATAATATAGATTAAAAAAAACTACTGTTTCAATCAGTAAATAGGATGGCCTCATTTTCCGTTTGTCTACAGCTTTGCCTATTAGTGTCAATAATCACCCTACTGATGGAAAGTGAGAGGCCAGGTCTCGGAAGTATCGTGTCTTTGGTAAGGTTTGATGAGAACTTGGGCAATCTGCCGATTACCTTGCAGAAGCTGCGAGAAAGGGTGATAGAGTGAGAGGCAGAGAAGATAAGAGGCCGGAAAGTGAAATAGAAGAAAGGAAACAAAGAGAGAGAAAGAGAGAGAGAGAGAGAGAGAGATGGAAGGACACTGCCTTACATTGGTGCCAGGGAATGCCCTTCCGTTGACCGTGGAGTGCTGGGTGTTGACTATCTGTCTTACCATGCCGCTTCCAAACTGGTTCCAGAGCCCGGAGGCTCCACCGGTCTGCGAGCCGGAGCCGGACAGACAGGTTGACGGTCGCCTGGATCGGAGAATGCTGTGCATGCTCGAGCTCAGCAGGTGCGGCACGCTGCTGCTCGTGTTTGGCATACTCCCTCCCTGAAACGGAATCCCCAACTGCAGACCACTTTAAAATTCCGCTCTGGCAACCAGGTACATTACAGCCACAATGCAAAGTACAAAGCTAGAGGCAATATATTTTAAACACCCCGCAGCACTTCTATCTCCCCAGAAGAGGAAAAATTAGTCAAGGAACATTTCTCATATTTGTTTGATTATGATTCTTGATCTAACAGTTGAGCAATTGCCATAGCAATCGTAACCTCATTTGAAGAAACTCACCCACACTGAAAAAAAAGTGAAGTTGATGTAACATTCTGGATGTAAAAAAAAGTGCAAGAACTTATGAAATGCTGAATTACCCGCTATAGGAGTTACTTTAGCAAATGCCAAGATGTAAAACTAACTGCTGAGACGGGTAATTCAGCATTTCATAAGTTCTCGCACACTTTTTTTTACATCCAGAATATTTTATCAACTTCTCTTTTTTTCGGTGGAGACAGCTCCATTGGTCTCTCGGTAATGGTGGAAGCTTTTACTTTCGGGACTTTAACATTCAACTGTTGACCTCTGTACTAAGGGATGTCATACATCGTGCTGAGCTATTCGTTTTGCAAACAAGCCCAGGTATGATAAACTTATTTGGCTCCATAACCAAAATGACTATGGCTGTGGCTGCCTTATAGGTGTCCAGAAGGAAGTGTTGAATCGTCGAAAGTAAAAGTTTCCCTCTTATTACCAAAAAATTAGCAGAGGGTCTCTCTTTGTCTCTGCACCCAGCAGAATGATCTCCCAACCATCAGCAGTCATCATTAGGGGTATTTAAATGGCTCCATTGCTCAACATGTTACTCACTAACCATACGCGGGTGAAAAATAGCGTTGACCTTCGAATGTTAATTTTGCTTTCCTCGCTATATTGCTTACATTCTTGGTGCGGGGTCTTTAACATATAAGGTCTTCATACATAGCTAATCAAGAGTCACTCAGGTCAAAATTCAAAAAAAGCAAAAATCAAGCAATTCGGCAAAAATTTCATAGCATTTGAAAAAAAAAAAAAAAAAACATTTTAGCGAAATAAGGTGTCTTATGGCTCCTTTGATTTCAATTGTAAAGAAATGGATCTCTTGCATACAAGAGATACGTGCAAATAAACGAATATACTTTTAAAAGATGAAGTCCCCCTACACTCATGATGATTATGCCGCAAAAGATCCGTCCAAGATCCGTCAAAGATCTTTGTCATATTTGCTTTTATCGCCCCCCCCTCTGGAATTTGCTTAAACTTTGTCTATTGATTACTCATACTTGAACGCTTCTTTTCCCAAATTTTCAGACCCCCAAAATATTTTTTTTTTTTTGGGGGGGGGGGGGCATCCAACAAGTGGTCCATTTAATAAGGAACCAAACGGTTCCGCAGTTATGAGCGATTGAAGTATCCGCCTAACGCGCCCCCACCGATTTTGGCACGCCGAATACCCGGATTCGGGTGTTATTAAATTAGATTGAATGCTCATACCGTGCAAAATTAGTTTCTAGGGATTCTTGAGGGTCACTGAGTCCACAAACTACAGATACTTCCAAAAAATTCACTTCTTTAAAATTACAGCTCCGCACGAACCCATCGAGTGACCGGTCGGCGCTTGGTGGGCCTTTAAAGTAGCGCTGCGGAACTGTAATTTTAAAAAAGTGAATTTTTTGGAAGTATCTATAATTTTCAAACTCAGCGACCCTCAAGAGTCCCTAAATACTAATTTTGCACGGTATGAACATTCAATATAATTTAATAACACCTGAATCCGGCTTTTTGGCGCGCCAAAATCGTTGGGGGCGCGTTGAGCGGAAACTTCAATTGCTCATAACTGCGGAACCGCATGGTTCCTTATCTAAATGGACCACTCTTGGATGCGGGAAAATACAAATAATTTATAAAACTGGTTTTGATCCAAATAAAAAAGTGAAATCTGCACGCATCCTTTGTTTAAAAGAAATTTTCTAGATTCAAAAACTGAAAAAAAACTCATAGGTCAACTTGAAAATGTGATTTCGGGATTTTGATCCTCAGAATCTCAAAGTATGCAATTTCAGACGATTTATTGTCCTAACCGGACTTCGATATATTTCTTCGTTCGAGAGATATCGAAGTTCTCCGGTTTTGACTTCCACCCTTATTTTTAAATTTTTAAATTTTTGTTTCCTTCAGTGTGCTTCTTCCTGGAGCGAAAATGATTTCATGCATTTCTGTGGTCTGGTTCGTTCCTCATTTATGTATTATCCGAAAATCCTACACTATTGCATTCTCCCATGGTGTCAGACCCAGACCTGAGGATAATCGGAACCTAATCTAACTCCAGGTTTTTCATCATGCGATGACTTTGTGAATGAATTCGTAAACATTTCCCGTTGTAAAAGGAAATGTCTTGACTGAGATTTTTCTGATGATAACTGCAAATAATATGACCGTTTTCATTAAAACCAATGATCAAGTTCAGGGAAACTTCCTGCTAGGGTGAGACTTCGTATGTACGAGTTTGTTTTTTTTATATTATAGAGCCTTCTGAAGAATCTTCATCGGAAAATGTAATTTCTTTGTCAACCCACTATTTATTTACCTGTTTTTCAATTTATTTTTTCATTAATTTTATTTATACATTTTTTATCTAAATCAATTAGAAAAAGTGATGAAATATTAACTTTAAGTGCAACTCCCGTAAGAAATACACTATTTTCTTATTCTCCTCTTTTTGAACCAGGGAAACGTGTTCATTGTTTTAATACGAGGTCTGTTAGATTAGAAATCGGATTTTGGTGATAACTAGCCCAGTGTGCGTCCAAATTAGGTTTCCTTGGACTTTTTTGATAGCTGATAACATACTGAAGAACGCTAGATTCACAGATTTTGTTTATTTTGATCAGTATTTACTCTGTGTCCTCTATACGAGTAAGTTAGGTGCGTTCTGCGATTTTCATCATAATATCACTGATAGAGCAAAGATTTAACATTAAATTTTGTTTTAAACTCGATATACCTTGTACTGAAACTTTTGATATGCTCAGTAAAGTTTACCAAGATCATTGTATGAGTTGTTCTCACTGTTTGAGTGGGTTAAACGATTCAAAACTGGTCAGGAGTTCGTCGAGGATGAGAAGCACGGGAATCGACCATCAGTGGCAACTGACATTTGTCACGTGTAGGAAGTGCGGGAAAAAGTGCTCGAAAATGGTCCTTTCGAGCTTGCTGAACAGTGTAATATATCTGAAGGCTCCGTACATACAATTTTGATAGAATATGTGGACATGCATCGAGTTTTAGGTACACTTGCCCCTTGATTGTTGTCCGTTGAACAAAAATCCAGCCAAATGTCAATTGCCGTTTAGCTGCTTGAACATTCTAACAATGATCCTTCATTTTTGGATAGGATAATTTCGCGGTGATAATACTTGAGTGTACCGCTAGAATATGGAGACGAAACTCCAATCATCCTTGTGGGTTGAAAAATGTAGTGCAAGACCGAAAAGAGAGAGACAAGTTCGGTCAAACATAAAAATCGCATAACACCCATGAGGTTGCCTTACTTCAAGCCACATACCAACGAAGCTAACTAGGATTTTTCAAATTTGTGAACGTAGCGTTCTTAAGTATATTTCCAGTTATCAGGAAAATTCAAAAAAATCTACTCCGGACGCATTGTGGGCTAGTTATCACCAAAATCCGGTTTCTAATCTAACAGACCTCGTATAATACCGTAACTTCTATTTTCACATAAAAAGAGGCAAGAACATTAATTAATTGAAAAAAGTGCAAGATAATTTTAATACTTACAATTCCATTACGAGCAAGCTAGTCAAAAGAAGAAAACAATTGAAGATCAATCAACAATGAAAACCCGTTTTGCAAATATACGAATGAAAATAAAGGTTTAATTTAATAATCTAATTAAGTATTCACCAGTCAGCAGACAAATCATCATTTTTTCCTATAGCATTCGGAAAAGAACCGCCAAAAAACTATCAATGATGAAACTAGAAAAACAAACTTGCCCAAGATTTCAAAATTTCCGCTTTTTAGTAAGTGTTTTTTAGAGGAGAGCTAAATGGTAGTTCAAGAAAAAGGCTTTGAAAAATGTTCTTAGACAGTGACTCATAATCGTGCAAAATTCTCCGATTTGAAAACGTCTAGTTTCCTTGGATTTAAATAAGCATAGGGCAAAAAAATTGCAATTGGTATTACGAACGGAGGTACGTTTTTCTCTCCTCTTGCCGTTAATAATCGTTCGTTTTCTGGATGATAAAGCAATAATCAGTACCTTATTTTGATTCACAAGTCAGATTCAAAGTAATTGATTCTCACCGCAGGAATATAATCAGGTTTAAATCGGAAATATTTGACTTTCTTCAAACATCACCGTGGACTTTTTTTCCTAGGATATAGTAGTGCATATTCAGAACTAATTCGGAACTAATTCATTTTCTGTTAAAATAATAAAAGTAATAATAATTTGACACAGTCAATGTTTATTTTTAATTCGTCGATTCCCAGATAAAAGAATGTAAATTCATCACAAAGTTGAAAAATTTCCCTCGAAAATTGTATTTTGACTGAAAAACTATTGCGCTTTTCTTATTAGATATTCCACTGACTGTTCCACTTATTATGAGCAAAAATCAGCATTTTGAAAAGAGATACACGCTATTAGTGTTATACGCCGCAAAATAGTTAAGTATATTCCAATTTATTCTAATTTATAGCATTGCAAGAGGTTAGGTAATTTTATTGCTTGGGTCCAATTCGATATAATGGAGATATCCTGTGCATGATGACGTTATCACTAATACATCGTCTATTGCACAGTCATTGTCTTATATTATATTGAATTTTTTTAGCCAATCTTGCACCTTGGAACAGAGTTACACCCTTTCGTCTGGGAATGACGTAATGGAATTTCTTGAAAAAATTATAAATGAGTGATTTTGAACATTGAATTAAAGAGGATCATTTTCACAAGCAGACGGTAAACTTTTGTCGGGAACGAATAGGAGATCACACAGGATATGACACTTATACGGTTATACGAACCGATACGATCAGAGGGCGCTCGATTAAAAGAAACTAAATTGCGCTGACTGACCCTTTTTGGTTGACGAAAACGAAATTTCAGTTCCATGAACCGAAGCGAAATCTCTATTCACCAAAGTAATGTTCGGTTCTGTGAACCAAAGAGGTCGGCTCACACGACCCAGGGCCCAGTCTTCTGGATCGTAAAAGCCCTGCGTCAGTGACGATTTTGCAAGTTGACAACACTGCCTTTCCTGCATTGAAATCCAATAAAAATATCGATTTAAGGTGTGTCACCCTAACTCGCCGAGAATCGATATATTTAAATGGAGGAAAAATAGTGTTGCAACTTTCAAAAATCGCCACTACCTGCGCCTATACCTACTGAACTTATCGTTTCGTGTCACCGAGATTATTTTTTTTTTTCACGCAGACACGGGCTGATTAATGAAATTGATAGGTAGGCAAAGTGATAAACAAAGACCAAAAAGAGAGATAGAGGGATCTTATTTTTTGAAACGGGTCATGGAAACGGTGGACTAACACCAGCCTATCACGTGGGTTGTTGTTACTGATTGTGAGTCTATTACTTAGTGCCTTTGTCCATTGGAATTCTCCGCTTCCAGCAATAGGGTTCCTCCATTTTCTTTCTCTGTTTCTACTTTTTCTGGCTTAGTCTATTAATGTCAATAATCAACCAGCTAATGCGATTCTCGTAATCTGATAGCATCGGTTTCATCCATTTAAATGTATTTAGAACGGCAACAGTATATATTTGGGCGAATTCGTGCTAAAAGGAGTTTATGCAAAGGGTTTACATGCAACGTAGCTCCTTTTCGCATATATAGGTAAGTTTCTTGGCTGACAAAAGGACGTAATTGAAATTTGAATTGAACCCGAAAAAGTATTGAGTTAAATGGATGAAAGGGTTCATCGCCAAGTGTATTTTCGCCCTTATATCAGGAGGGCGACAAATAATCCACTGTAGGGACTGATCATTGTTATCTTCCCAGCAATGTAAAGGCTTCTGTCGCAAGTTGACGCTTAAATTTACCTATTGATGACTCCAAATCAAAGAGTTGAGCAGGTTGCTTAGCGATTTACACGAAATTTGCAAAAGAAACACTTGCCTCCGTAAGTGACAATCATCGGTCATCATCAGGCAAATTTTCTTCGACTTTCTGCTCAACAAATTGATCATCAACCATCATTTAGAAAAACATAGCGGCAGGCTATTTTTAACTTTTGCCTCACTCGATTACATTGCTAAGATTGTTAGGGCGGGGTTTCTTAA
>JARYGA010056726.1:0-20307 GCA_030545235.1 Helianthus tuberosus | reverse complement strand
CAAAAATGTAGTTTGGCATTATATTAACACAAAGATCTTTATTAATTGTAATACTACTAATAAAGGAATTTTGAAAGAAACATGGAACCGGTGTGATGTTAATTTCAAATGGATCTTCTTTTATTAGCGTAGTTTGATAACTTAACGCTTACCATTTCGTCAATTTTAGTGTTAGTGTTTAGCTCTTTTAAAAACTTAGCATGAGTGGGTACTAAACAATGATTTTCGAAAGAAGGTGACAAGAGATTAATTTTTTTTAAATTAGACTCTTCTTGAATTTTAACGTTGTCGGACTCACGTTTTTCGTTGTTTAACTCATGTGCAGGCTTTTCACTTACTTATTCTTCTATTTTTACCTCTTCAACTATCTCTTCTTTATTACAAGTTAATTCTTCTCTTGCACGGGATTCCTCTTCCCTTGTGCGGGCTTCTTTTATACAACGCTCGATAGTTTTAAGGTGTTCTATTATCTTTTCGGCTATGGGTGAAATAGTTGGTGGTTCGTCGAAGTGAGTTGAATAAGTGTTATTAAAGCTTGAATTCGGAAGTTCGATCCTTGGCTCCTCATAGTACTCATATGAGGTGGATGGTTCACACCATTGTTCCTCATAGTAAGTATATGAAGGATAAGGGTCGTAATTTGGTTCTTCATAATACTCATACGAGGTGGGTTGTTCACGCCATGGTTCCTCATAGTAAGCATATGAAGGTGAAGGCTCATATCTTAGTTCCTCAAAGTATGAATATGAAGGCTCATACCTTGGTTCATCAAAATATGAGTATGAGGAAGAAGATTCATACCTTAGTTCTTCATAGGGTGTGTATGAAGTTGACGGCTCGTACCTGGGCTCCTCATAGTAGGTGTATGAAGTGGATGGTTCAAAGAGGTCACAATATTGTACCGAGTGAGGGTTACCACAAATGGTGCAATAGTCTTCCCTATAATCATCCTCCTCATAGTGGTAGTTGTAATCTCCTGAGTATTGATCCATAAGAATCACTCAGTAGACCACAACAGAGTCTCGGGACCATAAAACAAAAATAAAAACGGAAACATAGGGTGGACACGGCCTCGTGTTTAGTGAGCACGGCCCCGTGTTCAGGTTCTGTATCTGGGCGTTTTAATAAAAGTGACTGGTTTTGTGCAGCACGGGGGCGTGTTCAGTGAGCACGGCCCCGTGTTCAGGCTCTGTATTTGGGAGTTTTAAAAAAATACGCAGCACGGCTCCGTGTTCAGTGAACACGGCCCCATGTTCAGTCTACCGTAAATGCAAAAACTAACTAAAATGCAGAAAATGTGCGCGCGATTTTAAAAATGTTTTGAAAAACTAATTAGGCCGTCGATTTTAAGCTTTCTTAAAATCCTTGTGTCCCCGGCAACGGCGCCAAAAACTTGATGCGTGTGTACCGTGATATGTTTTTGTTGATATTTTAAGCCCTTTTAACACTTTAGTCAAGTTTTAAATTTATAAAACACGATATTCTATTAACACTAAACACACATATGGGCAAGTGCACCCATCGTGAGTGTAGTATAGTGTTGGTAAGATACCGAGGTCGTCCAAGGACACAAGAGCTTTTAGTACCGGTTTATCCTCAACGTCTAATCAAATCAAAATTTTAGAAAAGGTTTTAAACATGAAAATAAAAACTAAAAATGCTGAAAATAAAAATAAAATAAAAACAGATAGACAAGATGAATCACTTGGATCCGACTCGCCTTTAGTGTAACCTTTGATGATTTCCGCACTTTTGCACTTTTTAAGAGATTATCTTAGTTATAGTAGTAGGCCCCTCTTTTGAAGGTGACGTTACCCTCAACCCAGTAGTTTGAGTCAGCAAGGATACAATCCTAAAGGGTCGGAATATTGAAAGATAATTAATTAAGTTATTAATGCGTAATGTGGTAGGCCTTTCTTTTGAAGGTGACATTACCCTCGGCTAAGTGGTTTGAGTCAGCAGGGATACAATCCCAAGTAGCCGGGTTAATGTATTAATAGTAGTTTACATATGAGGGGATCAAGCCATTCGCACCGACTCCATCCAATACCATTGGATATTGAAGGAGGTCCTAGTAAGCTTGACCCAGGTTCTTGCAGAATCTATACACTGAACAAGGCAAGAACCTTACCAAACCATTCCCTTAACCCCCGAACAGGTAGCCAACATATCTCTATATAGATCGTAGAGATATGAATGGTGAAAATCTTTTATTTTATATAGACAGTAAAATAATGCCAAGACACCACGGACAAATGATAAGGAAGTTTCACCTTCAACATAAGAAACTAGTTATTAAAGTCATTAATACAAAACCAAATAAAAAGTGCGAAAAGATTAAAAATCAAAAGTATTACACTAAATGCTTGTCTTCACCAAGTGATGTAAGAGACTTAGGCAAACATGGCCTTTGATTGTCAAGAACTCTTACTATCAATCTTGGATCCCGAGACTACTACACATACTCTATGATGGATGATGGATGATGGTGGTGGATGTGGGTGTTGTGATGGTGGTGGAGTGGGTGAAGTGGTAGAGAGGTGGTTTGCCAAGGGATGCCTTTGAAGTGAACCAAGCACCCCTATTTATAGCCTGCACAGAAGCCCGGACAAGGCCCTGTGTCCATTGAGCACGGCCCCATGTCCATTCTCTTTCTCTTTCTTCATTAATTTCAATTTGTCTTCATTAGCTCCACACGCCCCCGTGTCCGCTGGGCACGACCCCGTGTGCAGAAGCGTATCTGTACTATCAATATTTGCTTGGATTCTACGAATATTAGCGTTGACCCCGACCCGTGTTGAGCTGGGCACGCCCCCGTGTGTGGAATAGAAGCTTCTACAGCTTTGTCCTTTCTGTAGACACCTGGCCACGCCCCCGTGTCCGCTGGGCCACGGTCAGCCTTCTGTTCCTTTGTTTTTGCTTGGGAAGATGCTTTCGAGGGGTCGGGCATGCCACATTTATTCCTTTTCTTGTATTTAGGTTGGATTTTGCTGCATATTTGTTCCTTTTGTTCAGTTACGCTCATTTAATCCTGAAAATACAAAAGGAAGACAAAAGCACACTTTTTTCCAACATTAGTACTAAAAAAGGGTTAGTTTTATGCCTCATTTGATGTAATTTATATGTTGCATTTTACACACATCAATAACCTGAATTCTTTTATTGTTTTGTTATTCACGATTGTGAATAGTGCATATTTCTACCCAATTTCTTTTGGAAACATCATTCTGGATAGATATCCTATCCAGGTTTCCAAGTTTTATATTCCCATATGCAACTGTCATTCATTACTTGAATGTTGCATAATATCATTCATATAATAATATATAGTGTGCACCTGGGTGATACTCGCCCTGATGAGTTTTCATTGTCGTTCGACCTTTATTCGGTATCCTCATTTGGTTTAGGTCCTTGATGAGCATTCCCTACTTGTCATATTTCGGATCGTTCCATCATCATAACAGTAATTCATTAAACTCTCGCCATCTTCAGATGCGAGCATCCTTCAATTAGAACGTTCACAAAATATTAGTTGAAATTAATAAGCGCCCGAACTATAATACAAAGCTTTCTACAATACTTGTTAACACAAGTGGTTCGCTAACTATACCGGTCTTTTACCAATTTATTTGGGGTAACGTGCGTTCACACGATAGCCCTATGTGTTGTTTGCAACACTTTTAACCATGCTAGACCGTTAATATTTATAATTACTTACCGAATCGCGCGATCAAGTCTCGAACCGAACACATTTGATCATTAACCTTGAGCTCTGATTACCAACTTGTAAGACCCTTACTTACTTAATTGAAATTTTATAAAAAATATGCATTTATATATGTATAAATGCTAATACACGTTCGTACATATTTTCGAATTTCATAAATATTAAAACATTTCAACATGTTGTCGTTGATTAGTTTCGTAAACGACAAATCATAACGCGGAAGCTTGAACTTTGATCATGTTTGGTTCTTTGTTGAGCTTGATCGTCATCTGGTACATCAAAGAATTACCTACATTCCATAAATCATGAATAACGTTAGTTATATGGAGTTTATAACTAATCTAGATAAGCCCGAAAGCTCAAAACAACGAAAAACACCAATTTCACATATACCCCGCCGTAAGCTACGGTTCTGTGCCAAAGCTACGGCCTGATGTTTATGTTTTCAACAGCACCTGCCAGCCGTAAGCTACGGCTGGCCACCGTAGCCTACGGTTGGCTGCTGTAGCAATTCTTTAGTTTGTCGTTTTTGTTACGAAAACTTCCGTAACTTTCCGAATACTTATCCGTTTTACGCGAAACTTGTTTCTACATGTCTGTAAAGCATTTGCCCACATTCTTAACTTATAAACCCATGACCCGGATTTATAGATTTAAATCGTACGCTAACGGTACTAATTTATATATAAACAATTATTTGACCTGTTTGCATAATTAAACAAAAGAACTCATATATTTACATCTTTTTCACAAGATCATCTTTTTATGATTAAACCCCATTACCCGGGGTATTATCCTTATATTTTACGCATCCGTAATCCGTTATGTGCGTATACTTATTTTGACCCGTTGTGGGAATTTAAGCACTTAGACTTAATTCATCCGCGATTCTCCATATCTTTTATTCCCAGTTTATAACCTTCATTCGAGTATCATCACATCTTCAATTGTGATGGATTATGATAGGAAAACTATTATATTCCTATTCTACCATCGGATTTGATACTTTTACGAAAATGACCCTTTATGTAGCATTAAACCAAAAATTGTTTAATGCTTCCATTTTATACTAGTTGAAGGATCGACCAACTTATAAAACTCATATTTAATCTTCCCCTAGGGGTCGTTTATCCGATTTCCCATTCGATGACGTTCTGGTCAATTTTAGTCATTTTTAACTACTAAGGACATCTAAAAGCTTGTTTTGGCTAAGTGAGCACTTATATCCCATATTTTATTTACAATTCATTGTGTTCCTAAGAACATAAAATTTCCCATTTTAAACTATTGGATATACCTCACTTAGGTAATCCGAAATCCGCCCATGCCTTGTTTAGCTCTCGTTGGACCCTAAGTTCTCATTGAGAGTTTGACTCATTAAACATACCTGGCTCGGGTCCTAGCTTTGACCCGTTTTAGTACCTTGCAATATTAATCGCTAATTAAAAGCAATACAAGCCATACGTTATTCTCCCTGTAAGCACAACAACTCGATAGCAACCATTAGTCATTATTGTCAAATGGCGATAATATCGCCATTTGACCCGTTTGGCCTAAATGACCATTTATCATTATGAGATGGTATTTATTTGCCATCTCATCCATGTAGCCCGTTTCAGTTTACACCATACGATCATATTACTTAAAAATCATCTCTTAATTCGTTTGACCCATTATGGCTTACGCCGTATGGTGTCTTTTCAAAACTATTATATATCCGTCAACTCGTGACCAAATTACCATTTTACCCTTTTTACCCATTATGGTTTACACCATATGGTAACTTTTCAAAATCCCTTGTTTATTCATCATCACATGACCGAATTACCGTTTTACCCTTTTTTATCATCAAATATGGTTTCTCACCACTTTCACTTGTTCCGACCCGTATCATTCCGCGTCAGAACGTCATAATTCATGTACTAATTTACATTGTTCTTAACCAATACTACAATTAGGTATTCTACTTAAAAGATGTAAGATTTACTTACCTTGCATTCGATTATGCTTTTTTTCCCGCGTACTTGATCTCTTTGACCCGCTTCTTTCCCAAGCTTCCGCCTAGCTTATCAAGCATCAAACTTACGATCCCCTAGTCTAGGTGATCGATAATTCATGTTCATGCACGAGTTTGAGCTCCAATTTCCCTTTCAATTTGATGATTCTTGGATGATCTAGGGTTTCCCCTTGTCTCCACCTCCTGATGATCGACCAACACTGTCACACCCCGACCCGCAGCGGAAAGGTACGGGGCATGATGATTGCCCATAGCTCATGACAACTAATCATTGTTACGGTATTTAAAGTATGTCCATTTAAATTGTCACATAGCATTTAATAATCAAATTTATTCACACATTGTTCAAAACAAACATATCAAAATTTCAATTTAATTTCCTAAGGCCCATGCTACGTGTTCACATCACTTGATCATCAACTTTGAAAACCTGCACCACGTTAGAAAAGTAAATTTTTGGGTCAACAAATATGTTGGTGAATAATTTCCTCCTTTTTTAGAAAACAGTTTTATATTTATTTCTTTAAAAAAATATTTTTAACATGCACCTCAAGGTTAGTATGAAATTGGTCTCATATCATAGTCACCATATCCATATATCCAAATTCACCAAACAAGAATACACAATCAAATAACAACACAAACAACCAAAATAAATAGACTTCTGATAATAGCGTGCATTAGGCTCAAGCCCCGAGAAGCGAGTCTAATACCGTTGGCGATACTAGGCTACAACCCATGGCCATGGGGAACCTAGTCAGTCGTGGATCAACTAGACATAATAGCATGCAATAGACTTGACATCAAATAGCATATAGATTAATAGATTACACATAAGACGTTCACATAATAACACTTGATCATAGCATGTTAAGTAAATCGAAAAACGTAACATGATGCACCCCAAAATTTGTAAAATATTAAAAAGGGGAAATGGAAGAAATTACTCACAGGTTGCGAAAAGTTAATCCACGAGAATGCACCGCACGAAAATGAACGATTTGTATCTAAATAATAATCGCAATGCAAATAGATGAAATTCTAAACGAAAGGATAACCTATTGATTTTAGGAAATTGGGTTCTCCTATTTGGGGACTTGGAAATATATAAAATTATATTCGTTCAACGGAGAAATAACCAAAACAATAATTATATATGTTTTAGAATTTATCAATATGGCAAAAATCATAGAATTCCTATTTTAATGGTTTTAGATATTTGATAATGCCAAATGATTAAATAAGTTCATCAAACTCATCTAAAAATTATATTGATTCAATTTAATATTAGTCCCCAATTTTAATTTAAAATAATAATCTCGTAATGGGATTTATTTGTCTAAACAATTCCACAAATTCTTTAGTTATATAACCATTAATAAAAATATGGAAAATCTATAATAACTTTAACCATCATATAACATATAAAAATCGGTAAGACTATTTATAAAAATTATTTATGATAACGTTGCATATATTTTTAAAGGATTAAAATATATAAACATATGTGATGCAAATTAGATCTAAAAATTCTCCAAAAAAAATTAAGGAAAGTCTTTATAAAAATTACCTAGTGTTTATATAATCTGAAATAATCGATAAAAATGTTTATTGAATTTATTTAACACTATCTTGTATTTTTATTTGATTTAACTAGCGATTAAAATATATATAATTCACCAAAATTCCAATTTGATATCTAAAAATTCCCAAAATTTACACATAACATGCAAATATGATATATAATAACATTATACTTTCAATTGCATCAAAACACAAGTCTAAATCTAAAAGCCTCAAATTCTATGCATGAAGAACCCTAATTTCAACTAAAATTAAATTCGGATAAATTAGCCTTCTATCACTGAAATTGTTAGAGGGCTTTTGTAGAGCACGAAAAATTAAGTAAGTTGGGCTTTGGAATCACCTGAAAAGGTTGAGAATTGAAGGAGATATCGCCCAAACTAGTTACGAGCCCTAATTCGTTCTTCGCTTGAATTCGTGGTTTAGAATGGATGAACTCGAGATTTGGCAGTGGATATTTGTATCAAAAGTGATGAAGTTTTGAGGAATGTAAATTTTATAAGTTAATTCGACGTTTTAGATAAAACCCGTTCCATGAGTTTGAAGTACATGAATGGTGATATAAATTCTACATTTTTTTTAACGGCTAATTTCTTTAATCACCTGTCGTATGTGGGACTTGAACCCAAGACCTTCCCCTTCCCAATCTAGGTGTTTTAAAGGCTTTGCCTTTGCCAATGGACTACCACCCCATTGATATATAAATTCTACATAATTGATGAATTATGAGGTCTTGCAGCTCGTGTAAATGCTAAGGAAACTGATTCATCGCGAAACCGAAGTCAAAGGGACCTAACATCAGCCGAATCGTCATAATAAAATCGATATAGGGTCGGGTCAGCCACAAAAACGAGTTTGGTTCAGCTGGTTCGCGAAAAGGGTAGGTGATGACAAAGAGTTTTGAATCTAAATCTCTGTATTTATAACAAATAATCACTATTTTTAACATCCGCTGGACTTGGCCCAGTGGTTTTAGGTGCGTGTTGTTTGGTTTAAATAAAGGCTGGTGCGGGTTCGAATCCCGTTCAGCTCCTCATTTTTTTTATAAAAAAAAGCCCACACATCCTGAATCAATATTTAAGAAACTAAGACCGGTGGGTATGGAATGAATAGTCTATTTGGAGACTACCCGCCACGTACCACGTCATCACGGGAGGAGGAGCATCCTCTTGGGGACTATCCAAGGGTGTGAGGGGACTACCCACTTTAATAAAAAAATCAATATATATTCAAGGGGAGAGAGAGAAACCAGGAATGATTAATGAAGAGGGGCCCACAATTATCATCCTCTTGGTCCGTCTCCAACGTCTTGGAGAGGACGGAGGTGCCGATGACGTGCCCAGGGGGCGGTGTGGGACGACCCACTTTGAGGGCGCCGGACCGGGGACGAGCCCCATACCCATCGGCCTAAGGATCGAATACCAGCACTAATGTTGGATCTGAGTTTGTTTCTGACTGTATTTTGTGTTTGTAATTAAAATGAAGATGGATGAGTGTGCAGCGGAATTATGATGAAAACAAACTTTGCATACAATCAAACGAGAGTAATACTTTGATCAAACATCTTTTCACAATGAATCGGAAGATTGAATTTATTTCAATAACGATTACAATGATTGATGAATGAATGCAAACTCCCCCTCAGCCAGAGCTCAGTTGTTTGTTCGTGCAAAGAAGACGATGATGCAGAAGAGCTAATAGAACAGTACAAAGTACTGAACTATTTATAGGCACTTGCAAACCACTGAGCATCTTAGCTGACGTCACCATGAAAGTGACATCTAACCTCCTAACAAACTCTAACCTCTGATCTATACAAACACTGCTATGATAACTACTGCTATTACATTACTTTACAAGACAGACTATAGATCAGCTGCTGCAACTTTCCACTGCTGTGAACCCAACAGTACTTGTCCGGATCAGCAGTGCTTGACTCAAGGCAGTAGATAGAATCAGCAGGGCTTTAGTCTTTCATTAGGTCTTGAGCAGCAGTTGTAGGTCAGCACTTTGTAAGATCAGCAGATAGGAGGTCAGCAGATATGAAATCACTTTCAAGGGGAGAGATTTGTATGTAAACATCTGCTTATTCTGGATCCACTGTTCTGATCCAGTTTTGGCTTTAATTATCTGTTCCTCTGATAGGGTTCAATCCCAACAATCTCCCCCTGGAACAGATAATGCCAAAACTCTTCATTATTGTGGAAATCTTTATTGCCTCATCCACAGTTCTCTTATCTGGCCTTTAAATTGTAATTCAAAGGCTAGGGCATCTGTATCTTCATCATCCCTGCTAAGTGGAAGATCGAGGAGATCCTGCAAATCTTCAAGACTCAGGCCAAGAGCTTGTTCCCTTGATATTTTCTCCACTTCTCCACCAGACCTGAGCAAAGTCAATACGCAGGTCTGTTTGTCAGTTTCCCACTTTTGTATTTTTTAGCCTGGTGGGTTACTTGGGAGATGTTTATTTGCAGAGGTATTTGGTGAGGCTGGCCTATTCATCACTGGCTGAGCAGCACTTGCAGATTGTTCCAATTCAAGATCTTCTTTAATCATTACTTTCATGCCTGCTTTTACAACAACATCTCCAGCTAATAGGTCTTGAATTGTTTCAGTACTCAGCTGGTTTTTGCTCCTTCTTTTATAGATGGCAGCACCAGCTGGAGCAGTGGCTTTCCTGATTTGCAGCTTTGTTGGTCTTTTTGAAACCTCTGCTTCAGGATAGTCAGGCTTTTGAGGAACATTTGGATCTTTCTTTCTTAGTTCCTCCAACCTTTTGTAGGTGATCCTGACCACATCTTCTTTCCATCTAGCAACTTGTCTTTTGTTTCCATATTCAGCAGCAACCAGTTCTTCTTTCATTCTTTTCAGTTCTACCTGTTTGTCAGGTACATTCTTTCTAAATTTTGCCCAGTCAGGAGGAGTGTGAGTGACTTTCCTTTTTATCATGTCTTGAATTCTTGCTGCTTCATTTTCAAGCTCAGGAACAGTCCACTCTTTGTACATGTATCTCTCTCCTTTGTACTTCTTGTGAGCCATGATGCTTTCAATGTAGTCTTTCTTCAAAGTTTCAGCTGCTCTTTCTGAAATTTGTTGACTGACATTTTTTGCAAATTGTTCTAGGGATCTGACCTGGGTGAGCAGATATTGATAGGTTCTTGAAATTTCTTTGTCAGATTTCCCTTGTGTGTTTCTTTTTGAGATATCCTCTGCTTGCTTGGCCTTGATATCCAAATATTCATCAACATTTTTAGGCCAGGGATATCCTTTTATTGATAGCAAACTCCTTTTGGCAGGGTCATCCTCATAGTAAAAAGATTTTATTTCTTCTCTAACAGCTGCTAGTTCAAGAGGAAATTGAACATCTGCAGGAGGTAAGGGCTTGTACATTGGAACTGAAGAGAGAGGAACAGGTTTTGGTATTGTGACAAGAGCTGAAGATTTTGAAGATGTTTGTGGTGGTGAAGTGTCATCATCTTTGAGAATTAGCCTTCTCCTCTTTGTTTGAGGAGGGGCTGATGATGTTTTGGATGGAACAGTGGTGGTGGATGTAGTGACAGTGGTTTGTGATTGACTATCAGTTGTTGAAACAACTGGTGTTCCAACCACTGTTGTCATTACAGTAGATGTTTTAACAACTATTGTCTTCTGCTTTTTGGCAGGAGGTGATTTTGTTTTTGGTGGTAATGGTGGTAAGGCAGTGGATTTGGTGTGTGATGAAGTGGTGTGTGTTGAAGTGGGAGCAGATGTTGAAACCACTGAAGTACCAACAGTTGTTGATACAACAAGATTTACAACAGCTGTTTTTGGTGGTGGTTTTGGAGCAGACTTTGAACGTCTGGTTGGAATGGATTTGGGTAGCCTTACTCTTCTTGTAGGCTTCTTCTTTTCATCAATAAGATTTTCATCATCTTTTGATCCTGAAGTACCCTGATCTGGATAATCCACCCTGGCTTTCCTTTTGGCCTCTCTATCCCTCTTTACACTTGCAACTGCTTCTGCCAGTGCATTTGTGGTCACATCAATTTTCTTGCTTCCATCTGGCAAAGGGATCTGTTTGGTCATGTTTGCATTTTCTGGTTCAATGTAGAGACCATCCTCTATTCCCTTCTTTTTCCACTCCTGAATTTTCTCCCCCTTTTTGGCATTATCTTCTGGGAGGTGATAAATGAAGCAAACTTTTGGAGGAGCAGTGCCAGTGGTGTGCAAGATCTGAGTTTTGAGAGCCTTTAGATCAGCCTGAGTGTTCTTGAACCTTGACTCCATTGCATTTCTCAGCTGTTGGACATGTTTTTCATGTTGCTGATCTGCTAATTTTGCTTGTTGATGGAGAAAAGGTTGAAACAAATTCCAGAGCTCATTTGTAGCAGGTGCCTTTTGTGGAGCAGGTGCTTGAGATGGAACAGCAGTTGATTGTACCTTTTGTACTTGTAACACCTGTTGTAGCATATCTTTGAGTTCTGCAACAGAGTTATCAAGCTTTTCAATACGATCTGTCAATTTCTGGTACTTTAAACCATCACCCAAGTTAATGGGATCATCTGATTTCCCACTAGTAGTGGTTTTATCAGTGGCAGATGTAGGGAGTATACTCCAAACATTGACCACTGATGCCCCTTTTTCTTGGTACTGGGGTCTTCTTCCTTCAACACTTGACAACCTTTTGATGTTGCCAGTAGGATAAATAAATCCACTGGTGGTAGGCAGAGGTGCTATGTAAGGAATTGCCTCCAAGGAAGTCTTATTAATGTAACCACTGTCCAACTGTAAACCAGTGGGTTCAACAGTTGTAGTGGCTGCTTCACTTGGACTACCACCAAGAGTTACTTGTAACTCAAGGGGTGTAACCTCCTCAGGTTGTGTTGGTGGGTTAGCAAAGATTGATTCATCAGACCCAGTCAGTTGTTGAGGTGTATTCTCATTGATAGGTGATTGAGAAGGACTGGTTAGTGCCTGGTTCAAATCAATTGCATCCAACAGCAGTTTAGTTGGTGGGGGAATTGTGGATGTGATGGGTGGTGTAGAAAGTGGATTTGCCCCGGGTATTGAGCTGTGGATGATAGAAACAAGTGTTTCCAGAGCATCATGATGTGGAGACCCTATTTGTACAACCTGTTCTTTTTGTGAAGAAGCAGGAGGAGTTTCGGTTATGGGTTGAGATATTTGTACCAACTGCTGTGAGGAAGAAGCAGGAGTGGTTTCTTGTGACTTTTGTGTTGTCACAGACATTTGCTCTGGTATCTCATCCTCCAGAGTTGCCTTTTTGATTGGTTTTGGGGGTTTTTGAGTTTTTCTTTTTGTAGGCTGTTTGGTGATTGTAGGTGTGGGTTTCAAAACAGTTGGTCTGCTGCTTTGATCACCTTGAGCAGTGGGCTCAGCAGCAGATACCTGAGGAGCAGTTGTAACTGCTAAAATCTGCTCAGGCACCTCTGCTTGTGTTTTGCAAGGTGCTAGCATTCTTGAAAAAGTTTCAGTTGTTAAACTGTTTATTTGAGTAGAATCACCTTGGTTTATTACAGCTAAATCATTCTTACTGAATTTCTTTGCAAAATAGTAACTTAAAAACCTTGGAAACAGTAAGAATGATTTTGTTTCAACATTATTAACCAAATCTTTAAAAATTTCCCGAGAATAGTTAAAATTTTCTTCTTGAAGAATTGCATATCCCAGATTTTGAATCTTTAAAGGGATTTCATTAAAAGAAGTGGTTTTATTTGAAACACATAGTAGGAGGGTATGAAATAAGAATCTGGTTGCAGAAGGAAAATAACCTTTTTGTAAGGTAAGTTTCTTCATCATTGTGGCTTCATACCCTCTTTCAATGAAGTCAGTTTGCAACTCGTTTTTAGTAAAAGAAATTTTACCTTCTTGATCATCGAGTTGAAAGACCTCTGAAATGGATTGTGGCGTAATTTGGACAGCTTTACCCTTTATAGAAGAGTGTATGGTGGTTGCAATGTCGCCTTGTTTTTCAAGGGTTGCATTCTTCCAAAACTCTCTTTGGGTCGCCAAATAGATTGGTGCATCGACGGTGAACAAAGTTTTGTACTTTGATTTTGCCATGGTGTCAATGATGGAATCGAAAACATTGGTGGTTCCTGGTTTTGTGAGAAGACTCAGGAGATTGTGAGATGATTTATACGGGATTTCTGTGGAGATTGCCTTTTGAGAGGCTGTTTTCGATGATGATTTGGATGTGGGTTTTGCAGATGACTTCGATTTTGTCATTTTGAGGATGATGATCGAAGAAATTTTTGAAGAAATGAAATGAAAAACTGCTTTGAGAAGAGAATTTTTAAGAATTCAATTCGACAGTAAAACCCTGTTTTGGTGGTGAGTGGGGGATTTTATAGGGAAGAAAGTGAATGCTGAGGTGGCAGCCGTTACAAAAAGTCTGACCACTATGTACTGCCCACGTGACAACCCCTGGTGAAAGTGAAGGACAGTGCTTTTATGAAAGTGACTGATGAAGGCAGTGGTATGGAAGCAGTGGATGATTTTTACTATCAGTGGATAGCATATCAGTGGATAAGACACTGCTTTTGAACAACAGAGTTTATCAAAGAAATGAGAGAGCAGGGGTTGACTTTCAACAGTGGACAAACTTTTAAAGTAGAGCAGACTTTTGAACAATCAGTGGTTATGGCAGACTTTTAAGGATTTTAATGAAAAAATTTCATTTTTAGCTATTTTTAAGGATGAATTTTTGATTTTCTGAAAACATTTTAGTACTTTTATACACAGAAAAACAAGATGTTGCTTGTTATTCCATGTTCAGCATCCCAATTCTAGAGACCAAGCTTTCAAAGGTGGCTGTATCAAGTGCTTTTGTGAGCACATCTGCCAACTGGTCTTTAGTAGGGACATGATGCAGAGAAATCAAACCTTTTTCATAGCAATCCCTCACAAAGTGATGTCTGATGTCGATGTGTTTGGTGGTTGAATGGGAAACTGGATTTTTGATGATATTTTCTGCTGCCTGGCTGTCCAACATGAGTGGTGTCTTTAAGGCAGTGATACCAAAATCCAGCAACTGATTTTGAAGCCACAGGAGTTGGGCTGTACAGCTTGCAGCAGCAATGTATTCAGCTTCAGCAGTGGATGTTGAAACAGCTGCTTGCTTTTTGCTTTGCCATGAAACTAAGCAATCACCTAGAAACTGGCACCCTCCTGATGTGGACTTCCTTGTGGTGTGACATCCAGCAAAGTCACTGTCTGAAAAACCTGAAAGCTTGATGTTCCCATTAGCTGGATACCCGATACCAAGTGTGGGAGCACCTTTTATGTATCTGAAGATCCTTTTTACAGCAATGAGATTTGATTTTCTGGGAGCTGATTGACTTCTTGCATAAACACATGTTGCAAACATGATGTCTGGTCTAGATGCAGTTAGGTACAGTAAAGACCCAATCATGCTTCTATATAAAGTTTGGTCAATCAGCTCATCTTTTTCATCAGACATGACCAGCTTATTTGTTGCCATGGGTGTGCTGCATGGTTTACAATCATTCATATCAAATTTGGTCAAAAGTTCTTTAGCATATTTGCATTGATGAATGAAAGTTCCATTTTGCATCTGCTGAACTTGGAGACCAAGAAAGCATTGCAACTCACCCATTGCACTCATTTCAAACTCAGCTGTCATGAGTTCT
The DNA here is from genome assembly GCA_030545235.1 of Helianthus tuberosus. NCBI lineage: Eukaryota > Viridiplantae > Streptophyta > Magnoliopsida > Asterales > Asteraceae > Helianthus > Helianthus tuberosus. The sequence goes on along the minus strand of JARYGA010056726.1, from coordinate 5,327 downwards.
CTAAACTCTTCACACATTGAGTTACATGTGCTTCCAAAAATAATGTCATCCACATAAATCTGGACAATCATTAAATCCTTCCCTCTCCATTTTAAAAACAGTGTTTTATCAATGGTACCTCTTTTGAAACCATTTGAGAGTAGGAAGTTGGAAAGAGTTTCATACCAGGACCTTGGTGCTTGTTTCAGGCCATACAGAGCTTTGTTCAGCCTGTAGACATGATCTGGATAAAATGGATCCTCAAAACCTGGAGGTTGACAAACATACACCTCTTCTTGAATTGTACCATAGAGGAAAGCACTTTTGATATCCATTTGAAACACCTTCATATTGTGGTTGACAGCAAAGGCCAGGAACAGTCTAATGGCTTCCAATCTTGCAACAGGGGCAAATGTTTCATCATAATCAATCCCCTCTTCCTATCTGTAACCTTGAACCACAAGCCTGGCTTTATTTTTGACAACAATACCCCTTTCATCAGTTTTGTTCTTGAAGACCCACTTTGTGCCAATGGGACTAACCTCTTCTGGCAGTGGTACAAGCTCCCATACTTGTTGTCTTTTAAACTGTTGGAGTTCCTCTTGCATGGCTTCTACCCAGCTGTTGTCTTTCAGTGCCTCTTGGTACTTGACTGGCTGATGGAGTGATAGAAAACCAGAAAAAAGACAAACGTTTTGGGTTTGGCTTCTTGTGAGCACCCCTTCATTTATGTTGCCAATGATTTGATCAGGTGGATGAGATCTCAAGAAGATTAAATCTCCTTGGTATGGTATGATGGCATTGGTTGGTGAAGGCTGCAAATGTGTATCATCTGAGCTAACCACTGCTGGGGACTTTGATGATCCAGCAGTGGCTTCAAAAGGTGGTGGAATAGGAGGTAAGGAAGTGGACAACTGCTGAATTTTATCCACTGTTTGAGGACTTTTGTCAGCAGTGTTTGAGGATGTGGAAGCAGTGGTTGATGGGCTACTTTGGTCAACAACTGTTGAGGTAGCAGTGGTTGAGCTTTGACAACTGTTTTGAACAATTGGTGCTTTTCCCTTTGTGGCAGACCTTTGAGGAATGATGATTTCATACCCATAGTCTGGTGTTGTATCCTCTGATGGACCTGCACTGTTAGTCTTGACAGCAGTATTTTCAAAAGTAAATTTTTCAAGATCAAACAGATCTGCAGGGTTTGCTGGGATTTTCATTGATGAAAGTTCATTGAACTTAACATTCAAAGTCTTCTCCACTGCCTTGGTCCGTGTATTGAACACTTTGTAGGCCTTGGCAGTGGTTGAGTATCCCAAATGATAACCACAATCAATTTTGGCTGCAAATTTTGAAATGGAATCTTTTAAGTTCAAAATAAAGCATGGGCAGCCAAACACCTTGAAATATGAGATCAGTGGTTTGATTTTATACAGAATTTCATAAGCAGCCTTTTTGTGCCTGGGGTTTATTAAAACTCTGTTCTGGACATAGCAAGCAGTGTTTACTGCCTCTGCCCAGAAAGTTAATGGCAAACCTAAATCTGCAAGCATGGTTCTGGCAGCCTCAATCAAAGTTCTGTTTTTCCTTTCCACTACCCCATTTTGCTCTGGTGTTCTAGGGATGCTGTACTGCCTTACAATCCCTTTCTTCACACAGAAGGCATCCAACTCCTTATTTTTAAATTCTGTGCCATTGTCACTCCTGAAGCTTTTCACTGGAAGGTCAAATTTCTTTTCAACCTGTGTCACAAAGTCTTGCAAAATGCCTGCAGTCTCATCTTTTGAGTGTAAAAAGAAAGTCCATGTAAACCTAGAAAAGTCATCAACAATAACCAAACAATATCTTTTCTTCTTGAGACTCATGACTTGAACTGGGCCAAACAAATCCATGTGTAACATTTGCAAACACTGGGTTGTTTTGGACTCTTCAATGGACTTGTAAGAACTTTTATGCTGTTTTCCTTTTAAACAGGAAATGCAATGTTCAGAACATGAAAACAATTTTTGTGGTAGGCCTCTCACCAAACCATTTTTTGAAATTTCAGTGATTGTCTTAAGATTTGTGTGCCCCAACCTTCTGTGCCAAAGTTCTGTCTCTTTGTTAGAGGCAGCTGAGAACAGACAGGCATCAGCTTTGGGACACTCTTTGGACATATCAACAACATAAACATTGCCACTTCTTTGAGCAACAAGTTTAGTTTGACCAGTTTTGATTATTGCTTCAATCTTTTTGACCATTTATGGTCCAACAATCATACAACAATCTTTTGTGAAGAATGACCCAAACCCCTTGTCACTCATTTGGGACACACTCAGAAGGTTGAATTTCAGATTGTCTATTAGATTGACATTTTCAAATTTTATATTTCCAGATTGCACTGTACCAGACCCCAGAACTTTCCCTTTACTATTATTCCCAAAGGATATATCACCCCCACCATGGATTTTAAAGTCTTTGAGGAGGGCTTTACATCCTGTCATGTGCCTGGAGCCTCCACTATCTACATACCAAAGACTATCAAAGCATGCAGAAGCTCCCTGCACATGAAGTAAAAGGATTAGTTCATTAAGGTCTCCAAAGCCAGCAGGGCTTTGGATGGGGTCTCAACAGTGTCTGGGATGGATGCAGAATGATGGACAGTGGTTAGGTCAGGGGTTTGGACTGTTTTAGGACAATGTTTCTCTAACCACTGTTGTGGGTCTTGACCAATCACCTGCTGGTAACCAAAAGGATGCCTGTTCACTCTGGGTTTAGAGGGCCTTTTGTAGGCCTCATAAACGTGTGGAATCCTTTGGTAAGACTGTTTTTCCTTGCCTTTTCTGAACTGATTGGCAGGGGGTGCATCAGTAACCTGAACATCTCTTTTGACAAATGTTTGGTTCAGCTGTTTTGTGACAGCTGTTTCAACTGGCACAAACAGTGGTTGTTTCTTGGTGAATTTGACAGATGTTGATGATGATGATGATGGACTCAAGGATGTTTTAGCAATGTACTCATTCTTTTTCACATCAAAGTTTTTGAGATACACACATGCTTGAGTTTTGTGGTTTGTTTTACCACAAACAATGCAACTTTCAGTTGAGACAATGACACTTGTTCTGTTTAAATCATAAGCTTTTAAGTGGAAATAATCTTTTGTTAGATGATTCCTTTTCTCACAGAATTCACAAAACAAGTTATCAATTTTTTCTTTCTTCTTTCTTTTTTCAGACTCTTTTGCAGCAGAGGTTTTAACCACTGCTGGGATGTCCTTTAGAGGTATGACTTTAGCTTTTGGAGCTTTAACACATCAGTTGATGTAAAGTCCATTGGCTTGAAATTTTCAAGAATATCACACTCATCAGACCATTTTGGTTTAAACTAATGATCCTCAAGCTCCTTGAAGGTGGAGGATCCCATTGGTCTGTTAAGTGTGATTTTGTTACCAAGTTTGTCAGTGATTTTCACTTCTTGGCCATTCTTGTTTGTGGGGATGAGCTCAGTGGTTACATCAGTGGTTTGGACAGATTTTTCAAAAGCAATATGTTCATCATCATATTTTCTATAACCAACCCTAAATTTCACATTGCTTTCAATCTGTTTGGCAAGCATCACCTCATATCCTCTGCAGGATTCCACCCATCTTTCACAAGTAATCTGGGTGGATTCCAACTCCTTTTTGCAAACTTGGTATTTTTCTACCATAGTTTGAAGTTGGGTTTTGGTTATGCTTTGCTCTTCTTTGAGACAGCTGATCACTTTTTCCTTTTCAGTCAATTTGTTTTTAAGTTCTTTTAAAGACTTTTCAAATTTAACTTCAGCAGTTAAGATTTTATCCCGAAGGTTTTCATTCACCTCTTTGATGTTAGCAAAAGCAATTATGCAATTGTCAGAACACAATTTTTCAAGAACTTGAGGAGATACCTTGGCAGCTGCCATCATTGCACAATCACATTGATGATCTTCTTCATCATCAGCTTTCACCTTCTTTTCACCAGCCTTTTCTTCCTTCTCATCTTCTTTGTCCTCTTTGGACCATGGATCTGTCATTGGTTCAATCAGGGTACCTGAACTTTTTCCCAACAGTAGTTCACCAGCTACAGCAGTAACCACTGCTTCAGTCACCTCATCCACTGTTTCAATACTCAGCTGTTCCTCTTCAGTTTCAACCCCCTCCTGTATTGACTCTAATGCCATCAAACAAAACTCATTATGAGAAGAATCATTAGAAGCATAGAGTGCAAAATTTTCATCACTAAGGTCTTCAGGCATACTGCTCCAGTCAACAAACCCTTGAGTGAAAAAGCTTTGTTGATCTGGTTGTACTGCTGCTGGAGCAGTGGTTTGAGGTGCAGCAGGTTGCACTTGTACCTGTGGAGCAGGGGTTTGAACATATTGGATCTGTGGAACAGTAGTTTGGACATAGTGCACTGGCACAGGGGCAGCAGCATAGTGAGCAGTGTTCACTTGAGCTGCTGGGGCATACTGGGCATAGTGCACAGTGCTTTGGTTTTGAGGTCTAGAATTTGAGCTAGGATGAGTAATTATGGGACCAGTAGTTTGACTCCTACATTCCCTAGCGAAATGTCCCAACCTATTACACTTGTAGCACTTGATTTTCGATTTATCCAACCCAACCCTTAGATTCCCATGCAAACCTGGGAATTTTCGCCCTGTTCTTTTGTAAAATTTGCTAGTTCTAACACTTAGCAAAGCCAGTTGGTGCAGGATGTCCATTTCCTCTAAGTCAGTGGGATCAAAATGTTGCAAATCATTGAGTTCAAAGCATAAATTGTCTGACATCTGGTTTTCGTTTGCAGTGAATGCATAACTAGCAGAGTGAGGATCAGGGTTGTTAAAATTTGCACCAGCAGTTATGTCAATGAAGTGATCATAACCCTGATCCTTACCACTGCTCCCAGATTCTTCTTGACCCAGAAGAGCAGTGTTACCGAAAGTGTAATCATCAGTAACTTTTCCTGACTCTTGTAACCTCCTTTTCTGGTTTAACTCCCTTTCGTAGGTCAGGAGTCGACCGTGAAGTTGGGTCAAGGTCAGATCCTTGAACTCAGGTGAGTTTCGGGTGACAAAAGCTATGGTGTCCCATTTTTCTGGCAGTGACCTGAGGAACCTGCTATTTTGAGTTGAGTTTGTAAAAGTGATGTTAACAAGCCTCAGTTCACTGATGAGACAACTGAAACGCTCAAATTGTTGCGTTAGTGATTCACCTTTAACGTAACAAAATGTTTCATACTGTTGGTTCAGGATTTCCCTATTGTTTTCTATGACTTCTTCGGTTCCCCCAAATTGTTCCTTAAGTGCGTCCCATAACTCTTTGGCACTGTTACAGTGTAACAGTCCAGCATATATCT
>JARYGA010056725.1:0-47703 GCA_030545235.1 Helianthus tuberosus | reverse complement strand
GACAGAAAATCTCGTGGTATTTATTTAACAGCGGAAGATTTTACCAGGATCTTTTTAAAACTGAAATTTCCCGATTATTTTATTTCACAATTCGGGATAAACCCTGATAATTTACAATAGTATGATTTCACTGAGAAATCTTTATTTTTTTTTAAAACATGTTTCTTTATTTTATACTAAGCCACTTCCTTAAGCTTTGTAGTGCTTCACGGCACTTTTCCTGGATCACAACAGATCACCTGAAACACGTTTGAAAAAGGTTTTGTCAGCGGGAAATACTGGTGAATCATTCTTTTTATGAAAATGACTCGTTTGTTATAATTTACAGTATTAAGAGCGATTACAATGTTTTCATATATCAACCAACTACCCACGGTATTTGTCACTCGAACATCCATCGGTAACCTCTGAGTCCAATGGTGTCTGTGACTATGGTCATATCACCCCTTGGCTACCCCGTTGTCCAATGGTGACGGTTATCAAGTAATGTATACAAAACCCCACATATCGGCTGTAATTTGGTGATTAAAAAGACTTAATCCCTGTAATTATAACTTTGAAAATAAACATGCTTTTGAAATCAAATTTGATAAAAAGAGAATGACTCACATTGCAGATTTATATGAGCAGAGCTTAGCCTACTGATTAGCCTTTTAACCTAAATTTAATAACATGCACACGAACTCGGTTAGTAACTAATACAACATTTACGATAACTCACGAGATTAAACCTTCACAACGAATCACAAAGTGCGATACTTAAACATCCATCGAATTAACGACGAATGACAAAGCATAAACCCTAATGTGGGCAGCACTTAAACATCCATTGGATAGTTTAATCGATCGGACATTGAATCGTAGCAGCGATCGAGTTATTACCCTGTTATCGCGGCAGCACTTCGTGAATTGTGTGTGTTTTAGGACTGTTTCTACAATATCTCAACGTACGTATTGATTTTGAACGTTGAACTAACGCACAATTGCATGTACCAGACTCTCCTATTTATACATGAAAAACGGCTCCCTCGCGTGGCGCGAGGGGCCTGTCGCGTGGCGCGATGGGTTGCTTTTAGGGTAGGGTAGGTTCGTGTCCGTTATAGCCTTAGTGAGTCACGTTTCAACGAATTTCAATTCCTACAGCAAACTGTGAGGATATTATCAACTAGGGTTTACCCCCCTGAGTTTTAGGGGCCCTGATCCTGATTCCGATTGTTCTGAAATTTTTAGGGTTTATACAGAATCACTTGGTTGTCTTAATTAGGGTTTCCTTTTTGATAAAATAATATAATACATAGGACTTTTTGATGAGAGTTGTTACAAGTGGTTTCACTGTTCACGAACAACTGGGGATACTTGTGTTTCATTTGATCTTCGCGTTCCCATGTAAACTCTGGGACACGACGGGAGTTCCAACGAACTCGAACAAGAGGTATTCTGGTACTTTTGAGAACCTTAACTTCTCGGTCAGTAATCTCTACTGGTTCCTCGACGAATCGCAGCTGATCGTCGATAGTGAGCTCCTTTAGAGGAAATATGAGGGTCTCATCTGACAGATACTTCTTCAGATTCGACACGTGGAATACGTTGTGAACTCCACTGAGTTCTGCTGGTAGGTTCAGTTTGTAGGCCACTTTGCCTATTTTCTCCATGATCTCGAAAGGTCCAACGTATCGCGGGTTGAGTTTGCCTCATTTGCCAAAACGAACAACACCCTTCCAGGGTGAGACTTTGAGTAGCACTCGATCTCCAACCTGGAACTCGAGTGGTTTCCTGCGCTTATCGGTGTAGCTTTTCTGACGGTCGCGAGCTGCCGCCATTCGTTGCCGTATCTGAGCAATCTTCTCAGTTGTGCCAACCACATGTTCTGGGCCAGTGATTTGGCTGTCACCAACCTCTGCCCAACAAAGAGGTGATTGGCATTTACGTTCGTACAACGCCTCAAATGGAGCGGCCTGGATACTGGTGTGGTAGCTGTTATTATACGAAAATTCCACTAAAGGTAGATGTCGTTCCCAGCCGTTACCAAAATCAATCACACATGCCCTAAGTATGTCTTCAAGGGTTTGGATGGTGCGTTCAGACTGCCCATCCGTTTGCGGGTGATAAGCCGTGCTCATGTCTAAACGCGAGCCAAAGGATTTGTGCATTGCTTGCCACAACTCAGAGGTAAAACGTGCATCACGATCAGATATAATAGAAGTTGGCACCCCGTGCCTTGAAACTACTTCTTTTAGGTAGATGTCTGCTAGATTGGAAAACTTATCTGTTTCTTTGATAGCCAGGAAGTGTGCAGACTTGGTCAGTCGATCCACGATCACCCAAATGGTGTTATTTCCGCGTTGAGATTTAGGCAGCCAGTAACAAAATCCATGGAAATTTGCTCCCATTTCCATTTCGGTATCTCTGGTTGTTGAAGTAAGCCTGATGGCTTCTGGTATTCGACCTTGACCCTAGCACAGGTCAAACATTTACTAACGTAGGTTGCTATATTGGCTTTCATACTAGGCCACCAATACGTACTCTTGAGGTCGTGATACATCTTATCCGAACCAGGATGTACCGAGTAACGAGACTTGTGTGCTTCATCCATCACAAGCTCACGTAGATTACCATATAGTGGAACCCAGATACGCCCTGTTACATAGTAAGCACCATCTTCCTTCTGTTCTAACCATTTCTTTGATCCTCGTAGGGACTCGGCCCTGATATTCTCGGCTTTCAATGCTTCAACCTGAGCATCTCGTATCTGAATAGGAAGACTAGGTTGGATGGTCAGTTGTAACGCACGCACTCGCTTAGGTGTAGTATCCTTTCGACTGAGGGCGTCGACCACCACATTGGCCTTGCCCGGATGGTATTTGATAGCGCATTCGTAATCATTCAAGAGCTCGACCCATCGACGCTGTCGCATGTTTAACTCCTTTTGCTTGAAGATATGCTCGAGACTCCTGTGATCGGTGTAAATGGTGCACTTGGTACCGTACAGGTAATGTCTCCATATCTTAAGTGCGAAAACAACTGCTCCCAACTCCAGATCGTGGGTAGTGTAGTTCTTTTCGTGAACCTTAAGTTGGCGCGATGCATAAGCAATGACTTTATCCTGTTGCATCAACACACAACCTAATCCTTGTATGGACGCGTCACAATAAACCACAAAATCGTCTGTGCCTTCAGGCAATGAGAGGATAGGTGCGCTACAAAGTCTATTCTTTAAGTGCTGAAACGCGGACTCCTGAGCATCACCCCAACGGTAGGTGACACCCTTCTGAGTTAGCGAAGTGAGGGGTTGCGCAATCTTTGAGAAATCTTTGATAAATCTTCTGTAGCAACCTGCCAAACCCAAGAATTGGTGAATTTCTGTTGGTGTTCCAGGTGCAGGCCAATTCCTGATTGAGTCACCCTTGGATAGATCAACATGTATCCCGTCCTTGTTTACCACGTGGCCTAGGAAATGGACTTCACGAAGCCAGAAGTCACATTTCGAGAACTTAGCATAAAGCTGTTCTGTTCGAAGAAGTTCTAGAATAAGTCGCAGATGTTGCTCGTGTTCCTCCTGACTCTTGGAATAGATCAGGATGTCGTCGATAAACACAATAACGAACTTATCCAAGTAGGGTTTGCACACTCGGTTCATAAGATCCATGAAGACCGCAGGTGCGTTCGTCAACCCAAAAGGCATAACCAGGAACTCGTAATACCCATAACGAGTCCTGAACGCTGTCTTGGAGATGTCCTCGTCTCGAACTCTCAGCTGGTGATAACCCGACCTTAGATCAATCTTAGAGTAGAAGCTCGATCCTTGCAGCTGGTCGAATAGGTCATCGATGCGCGGGAGAGGTTAACGATTCTTCACGGTCACCTTGTTGAGTTCACGATAGTCGATACACATACGGAAGGTACCGTCCTTCTTCTTCACAAACAAGACTGGAGCTCCCCAGGGCGAAGAGCTAGGACGAATGAAACCCTTTTCCAAAAGTTCTTGTAGTTGCGCGGATAGTTCTTCTAGTTCAGATGGGGTAAGCGATAAGGTGCACGAGCTATTGGCACTCCTCCAGGAGCTAGCTTGATTTGAAACTCGACCTGGCGTTGAGGCGGAAGACCAGGTAGTTCATCAGGAAATACCTCAGGATAGTCGCGTACAATAGGAATATCTTCTATCTTCTTCTCCTTCGTCGAGGTATCAGTAACGAGAGCCAGAATAGCAGTGTGGCCCTTTCGCAAACACTTCTGAGCCTTAAGAAAGGAGATGATGCCCACGACAGCACCACTCTTGTCACCACGAATAACGAGAGGTTCCTCACCAGAACGAGGAATACGGATGATTTTCTCCTTGCAAAGAATCTCCGCTTGATGTTGAGATAACCAATCCATCCCAATAACAATGTCGAAGCTACCAAGAACGATGGGGACAAGATCGATAGAGAAAGTCTGACCAGCAAGAACAATATTACAACCCTTAACTATGTGTGTGGCTTCAAGACTTTTACCATTCGCTAGTTCTACAATGTGCTTGGTGTTCATAAGTGTTGGGGTACGCTTAAGCATCTGACTAACTTTTAAAGACATGTAACTAGTATCGGCACCCGTCACGAATAAAACAGAAACATAGAAGTTGTCCAGTAGGAACTTACCCGTCATGACGTTGGGATCGTTCCTTGCATCTCCTTGACCAATCACGAAAGCACGACCCCTGGCACCATTGCCACCGTTGTTACCCACGTTGTTTCCATTCCCCTGGTTGTTATTGTTGTTGTTCTGATTCTGGTTCAGTTGGGGACAGACTCTCTTGAAGTGGCCTTCAGCACCACACTGAAAGCACCCTTTGTTGTTACCTTGCTGTTGCTGCTGCTGACGTTGATTCGGTGGGGCTTGCTATTGCTGTCGGTTCTGATTCGCGGGACGCTGACTCCTACAATCCCTTGCAAGGTGACCAGGCTTGTTGCACCGACGAGAGTTGCCTCTACTACATGGTCCACTATGGTGCAGGCTACAGCGATTGCATTTGGGGTGATTCCCCTTGTATCCACCATGCCCTTGACTCCCAGAAGACTACTGACTGGGGCTCCTATAGTCCTCAGTCCTTCGCTGCTGTGACTGAGACTGAACAGAAGTTGAACCCTTGCTTGAATTTCCATCCCACTTGCGCTTGTTGTCGCTAGGAACCTCTGAAGTAGCTGTAGCACTGATACGCTTGGGCAACTTGTTTTGCTCAACTGCCTGATCCGTGAGACGATGAGCTAGTCGTATGACTTGCTGAATAGTACCAAGGTTAGCCGCAGTCATATGGCTTTGAATTTCTGGAACTAGACCCTTGAGATACAGTTCAATACGCTTGATGGGAGGATCCACCATAGTAGGACACAAGATAGCTAATTCATTCGATCTCTTCGTGTATGCCTCGATTTCGGACCCTGTCATTTTCAAATTGAAAAACTCCACCTCTAGCTTGTGGATGTCGTCACGACTACAGTACTCTTCCTTGATCAAATCCTTGAATTCGTTCCATGGGGTGGCATTAGCAACCGCCAGTCCTAGCAATTGAACATGTGCTTTCCACCAGGTTAACGCAGCACCTTCGAGTGTTCCAGTACCCTATGAGCCTCAGGGCATTCGCATATCTCGAAGACAGATTCGAGCTTCTCGAACCAGTGGAGGAAACCTATAGCTCCTTCTGTACCATTGAAGGTACTAGGTCTACAGTCCATAAAGGTCTTGAACGTACACGCGGGAGGCTGAGCAGGCTGACCTGTCGCGCGAGAAAGAAAAGACAAGATTAAGCACGAGGTTTGGTTCGCGAGAGTAGGATCTAAACATCCTAGGATAGGTCGAAATGGCAGGTTATACCTCCTGCAGGGACAGCTGCGAGTGCCTCAGCAACTCGTTCATTGATTAAGCCGTCAGCTGGGCTTGAGTCAAGTTCAGGCGTCCACTCATGATCTTCACATCGAAGGAAACACAAGTAAGAAAGGTGTCGCAAAAATGCGTAAGTGGGGAGTGACAGAAAAGAGCAAGCACGCAAGGTTCAAGCAACCATTGTTACACTAACGAAGCATGTCATGATCAATGCACTACTAAAATTAACAGGCATACAATACAATTACAAACTATATCACCTATTGTGTTGAGTCTTGCACGTGGAGTGACGTGCTGTCGCGGTACACGCAAATTTAATCCAAATAACAACTAATAGATAGTGGTAAATGGGTATCGAACTCAGGGAGTATGTGGAAATGTGTTGATTTTATAGCTTTGCAATTAAACTACAATTAACCTAATTTGCAGAAATTAAAGATCAATGATTTGGATTGTTTGTTTTAGAAAACTAAATTATCAATTACTCACTAATCAAGATTGGATTTTTAATTCAGATTATGAGAATAATGACCATCTTAGGATTCAGTTTCTTTTAAGTCTTGTGTGAAATTCCAACTAGAAAGAGTTACATAGACATAACTCGTGTATAAACAATCGTTGTGATAAAAGGGAACAAAGTACTCGGATTATATGAATGCGAGGTTGTTTCCCGATGACCAATCAATCAATATCCAACCCTAACCCTTCCCGTGATATCTCGATTGCCAACGGCACCAAGAACGTACGATTTAGACTAGAATTGCAATACCAATTAACAACTACAATCAATTACTCATACACCACGATAATCAAAGCAAACACAATGTCATCATTCTAGAAATAAAGGAACAAACACTCAAGAGTTTAAGAAAACCTTCACCTAAGATGATCACCACAAGTTTAGCCGGACATTGTTCGGTTGATCATCATAACATCAAAGTAGAAGTTCATACGAATCAAAAACTAAAACCGAATGTTTAGAATTGTTTGGAACCAACAAAAACCAGCCAAAATCGCCCTAATGTTCAGAGAAAACGTCCAATGATAAGATAATGTGAAAAGGCACCATCAAAAACCGTTTTAATGAGCAGTTACAAATCTGTCCGTCGCCTCCACTGTACTTTACGGTCTCCACCGTAAATTACGGTGGACATTAAACTGTTACGGTGATTCAAGCCTGTGGTACGGTGGAGGAACATGAGTTTACGGTGGCCACCGTAAATTACGGTGGACTCCTGAAATTTGTGTTTTGCTTCTTCTTTCATTCCATGCATGACCAGTTCCTCTCCAAACTGTCCAAAGCAGCGTTTTATCCATTTTTAGCTCCCGAACTGTACCTGAAACTTAAGCATTCGTAGTTATCTAATTCAAGATAATTACACGATCAAGTGAGGGATAAATTCGTCTTTTAACATCATTAAGGGTTGTCCTATGGACCACCCGTCACATCCCCACACTTAACCGTTGCTTGTCCCAAGCAACTCATCAAACCATTTTCAAAACAAGCGATCACATAAACCAAGCATAAACATGTAGTCCTTTTACTAACCCCTTCTTAACACCCAAAATAACGCACCCCGCGCTATGTCTCTCCTCTCGGCAACAAGTAAGCACTAGCACTATGAGCTAGACACATAAAAGGCAAACGGGCGGTTGCACAACTATAGGCTTGTACCTAAATCGATCCTTCTCCTAACAAGTACTAAACATGAATGCAAATCAAAGGGGCTTTAAAGGTTGTAACGTGGCTAGGCGTACGGGTAGGAAATGGAATATATATGTAGTAGCGAAAACTTAACCCGGTCTTTTTTATTACACAATCAAATAAACGAACAACTACCAACTTAACTAATATATACAAGACAACTAAACATCATTTCTTTTTCATTTTTCATTGCTTTTTCTCCTTTTTTTTTCTTTTTTCTTTCTTTTTCTTTTCTTTTTCTGATTTTTTTTTTCAAAGCAAACATACATTATAACATCAAATATATCTACATACTACTAAACTACTACTAACACTATAAGACCGGGTCAAGTCGGGTAAATTTTTTTAGGAACTAGCTAAGGGGTACAAATGATAGGCTTTAGGCACAAAACGGGCAACTAAATGTCCAAACCCCCGCCCCTCTCGCAACCATGCTCATATATATGATTAATGAGGTCCAACCCCCCAAATCCCACACTCGCACACACTAAAGACGAGGCTACCTAATTTCCCTTATCCTTTTCGCATTCATATCCAACTAAGGACTCAAACCGTATCAAGGCACAAGTTCTAATGCACCCCCACCCGTTGCCACTCTCATCAAAGACAAGTATTATTTATTTACATGTGTGGCTTCAACTCTCACCAAGAACAAAGGGTATTAAGGGTTGCCGGTGCATCATTTGGGGTTAGTCCAAGGTGTTCAAATTCTCACATTGTTTCGCTTGATTTAATTTTTTTTCAAAAACCTCAAAAATTTCCCCCTATCCCCACACTTGGGATACATTGACCCCAATGTATGGTTTTAGGAGGATTTGATCGCTAAACTCTTTAACACCAACTAAAAGCTCAATACTCAAACCACATATTTCTTTTTGGTATTTTTTTTTATATTTTTCTTCTTTTAAACATTACACCACCAACTTCCACCACCCAAACATAACATCAAAAACTCAACACCACCAAACCACCCAACCATAAACATATCAAACTAAACAAATATTCACAAAATGTACAAGAAGGAGCATGACCTGACTAATAGTAGCGCGGTTGAGGCGGTCCAAAAATGGAAGACATCATCTCGTTCCATTCTCCGAAACCGAATGCACCGCTACCGCTTCCACCTTGTTGCGAAGCTCCTTGTTGTTGACGCGGGTCTAACCATTGTGAATGATGGAGAGGCGGGGTTGGATACGATACACTACCATCGTATGGTGGTAGAGACGCATAATCCACCGGAGGTGGATCCAAAACCACGGGCCTCCCGGCATGCCAATCTGCATGCATTCTTCGCGCTTGATCATCTTCATACCTGTTATTCATCTCTAGCTCATGAGAGTAAGCTTGTGCGCGATTCCATGATTCTTAAAGATCAAAGTTATGCTTCAAAGACCGTTCCATGCTAGCACTCATCATCGTTTGTTTATCAAACAAAGTACGCTCCGAACCCGACCATGACTCAAAAACGGGTGTAGGAGGACGTTGGTTCTCAATAACCTCTTGCATAGTGCCATTGTAAGCCCAATTCGGCTCATAGGAACGCTCCGTGTAATCATAGAAGGCACCACCATAACCCCTACCTAGGCCCCCTTGGCCCACATTCACATTCTCACCACCATGAGGCTCATCCGCATAATCATCATCACCACTCGGAGCTTCCGCCTCACTCTCCGGTTCCTCCTCTTCACCCGGTAGAAGATCCCTTGCACCCACTTTCAATGCTCGCCATCTTTGACCCTCCGACTTGAGCTTATGATACCTTTCCGATTGCGTGTAGGTCCAACCAATTCCCAACTTTTGTAAAGTAAAAGGCTGATGCCTTTTTGGTTCCCCTTTATCCTCTGACCTGATCGCCTTAAACTGCTTCATCAATCCCGTGATAATTCGACAATACGGGATAAAATCTCTCCCCAACTTGTTTCGGAAAATCCAGAGATGGTTCATGATCAAATATCGGATTGGAAAACGCGGAGACCCACTGAGTACTTCCGGAAATCTCTCCCCAACTTGTTTCGGAAAATCCAGACGGGTACTTCCGGGTACCTCACTTGCTCCTTATCTCCTCTTCATAGAATGACATTCAAAATGCAAATCGCTAGCAACAACTTTGCTTCTATCTTCAAGTTCCTCCGGTACAAAATTCCACTATAAGTACCGGGCAAAAATAACGCCGCTAGCATATCATTCCACCTCGGATGTTTCTCCGGTTTAAGCAACAAATCATCAAGGCTAGGGAACATATAGTCACGAGCTGGTAGATTGTCATATTTCCCCAATTTCTTTAGTGTGTCAAATGACATCTCCACCTTTATTCCATTTACCTCACCCGTCAACTTCATTTGTGATGGCCTATCATACTTGTTACACTTCAACGTCGTCATCCATTCTTGAATCTCGGTCATAAACAGATTCTTGCTATCTTTATCGTAACAACTAAGCGCCGCCTCCCATCCTAAGGTGCGAAACTGGCTAAACACATTGAATGGCCCAAACTCCACCTCTCGAACTTCCCTCTCACAAAGAAACACGGCAGCCCTGTTTTTTAACCGGTTCATACTGTCATGAAAAAGTGTCGGTTGCCAATGCTCCGGCTGCTCATCCAATGGACCCGATTCCCATCTTGGCTTTTCAGCCGGGTCCAATTCTACCATCTCTTCATCCTCGCTTTCACTCTCACTAACTCTACCCAAGTATTGCCTCTTCTTTGGTTGTTGTTCCGGCTGTTTGCCTTTGCCTTTAGATGAAGAAGACGAACTAGATCCCGCTCTTTCCTTCGTTTTAACCATTTTCCTACACACATTACAAAGCAAACAACACAACCAAACACAAAAAATTAGACCCTTTTTCTCCAAAATATCCCCACACTTGCTTGTTACTATGGTTGTAGATGTTAGTGAACCAAGAGTTTATAAATCTTTTTCAAGAATTGGGCATGGTGTCTCTACAATGTAGAGATTCCCAAAAAGTTCACTACTTTACATCAAACCTACATCTACAAACCATAACAATGTTCAAGTAACTATGTTCATGACAAAATCTAAGAACAAGCAAGTGGGAATGAACAAGTAACAAAAATAACCTTCCTTCTCACAATGCATCATCAAAACATAAGAAATAAACTTCCATACCTTTGTTTGAAGATGCTAGAACACGAGTGAAACAAAGACTTTAAAAACCCCCAAAATTTTTCGGACCTAGGGCTTGTGAATCGGACCAGAAAACGTCGTTTTCTTACAAATCTCTTCGCAAAATCAGTAAGTACGTGAAAAATTAGTCAAGATAGACCTAGATTTCACTTGATTTGGTTAAGAATTGAGAGAGATATGGAGGATTGAAGGTTGAAGAAGGTTATGGAGTGGTGAAGATCTTGTGGGACAATAGAAAGTGATGGATGAGAATGTTTGGAGGAGAAGAATGAATGAAAACGAGTGGATGGGGTTTAGTTCACGTGACTGATTGTTTTTTTTATAACCGCTGTACCAAGCCGACCCGTCAGTTCGCCAGGTCCACCGTAACTTACGGTGGACACCGTAAATTACAGTGGAGTCTGGCAAAAAGTTCCTACCGTAATACAGTAGTGAATAACCGTAAAGCCCCAAAATTTTTTATTTCCACCATAAATTAACACCGTAAATTACGGTGGTACTTGGGCATTCCTGATTCGCTGAAAAATGCAATTTTTGAGTACCTTTTTTAGATTTTTTCAGTTTTTTTAATTTTTTTTTGTGTTTTTAAATTTTTTCAAAAACATGTAAAAATTACCCTACCCCCTCAAAAGTCTCGTGTTGTCCTCAACACAATGTTAGAGCAATTCGTGACCCGAATGTCCCCACACTTGTTTCAAACACAAGATTCAAACGAGTACGGTAACTATGCAAACTATACAAAACAAACTAAACAAAATACTAACTATTTACACTACCAAACCTGGGCCTCTCATGGTTGTTCCTCATCGACCGGGCGTAAAATATAGCCCGCTTTGTCAAGCTCCAAGTTGTTGATGTCGTTCCCCTCCAAGTATGGCTTCAACCTATGACCATTCACCGTTTGTTGTTTATTTGTTTGCTCATCTTGGATATCTACATCACCAAACCTCCCAACTCGCCGAACGACATACGGGCCCATCCATTTGCTTTTAAGCTTGCCCGCAAACATCTTGAGCCTTGAATTGTACAACCAAACCTTTTGACCCACTTCAAAGGTTTTCTTCCTCAACTTTGCATCGTGTACCTTCTTGAGCTTGTCTTTGTAAGCCGATGCACACTCATACGCCTCATCTCTAATTTCTTCAATTTCTCTTAATTGCAACTTTCTCATCTTCCCCGTTTCATCGTAGTCCGCATTTACCATCTTGATTGCCTAATGTGCCTGATGCGCTAACTCCATTGGAAAGTGACAACCCTTTCCATAAACCATCCGATAAGGTGTTGTGCCAATTGGAGTCTTGTAGGCCGTTCAGTATGCCCACAACGCATCATCCCACTTGCTCGACCAATCCTTCCTATCCGTTCTAACCGTCTTCATGAGAATTTCTTTTATTTGACGGTTGGACACTTCGACTTGTCCACTCGTTTGCGGATGGTAAGGTGTGGCAATCCGGTGATTCACGCTATACCTCTTCAATAATTTCCCAAAATTAAAGTTCTTGAAATGCGAACCACCGTCACTTATGATAACTCTTGGAATGCCAAACGGGAGAAGATGTTGGATTGAACAAATTTACAAACAACCTAGTGGTCATTTGTTCTTGTTGCAATGGCTTCAATCCACTTAGAGACATAATCCACCGCCACCAAAATATATAGAAAACCATTCGAATTCGGGAAGGGACCCATAAAGTCAATGCCCCATACATCAAATATTTCTACAACCAAGATTGGTTGTAATGGCATTTCGTCCCTCTTTGAAATGCTTCCCATCCTTTGACAATTTATACAATTTCTTGCAAACTCACACGCATCATTGAAAATAGTGGGCCAATAAAACCCACATGAGAGAACCCGATAACCCGTCTTATGCCCGCTAAAGTGACCTCCACATGCGGATGAGTGGGCATGAGTCAAGATTTCCAACACCTCTGTTTCGGGCACACACCTCCTAATGACTTGATCCGCTCCGATCTTGAAAAGATCAGGTTCATCCCAAATGTATTGCTTCACTTGGACCATAAATTGTTGTTGTCGCTTCTTGGTCCAATGATTCGGGATGGCACCCGTGGCTAAATAGTTGACATAGTGAGCATACCATGGTGCGACAAAAGTAGATACGACAAGTAGTTGTTCATCGGGAAACCTTTCATTTATCTCGCTAATATCGTCAATCCCTTCCACTGGAATCCGGGACAAGTGATCTGCCACTACGTTCTCACTTCCCTTTTTGTCTCGGATCTCTAAATCGAACTCTTGTAACAACAACACCCATCGAATCAAACGAGGCTTCACGTCCTTTTTCTCCATCAAATACCGGACTGCGCTATGATCCGAATATACCGCCACCTTACTCCCCCAAATATACGCACGAAACTTATCCAAAGCATACACCACCGCTAATAACTCCTTTTCGGTTGTGGTGTAATTCAGTTGCGCTTCGGATAAAGTCTTGCTTGCATAATAAATTACCACTGGCTTTTTGTCAACCCGTTGACCCAAAACTGCACCAATTGTAGTGTCGCTTGCATCACACATAATCTCGAACGGCTTTGACCAATCCGGCGGTTGCAAAATAGGAGCTTTCACCAAGTGTTCCTTCAAAACAGTAAATGCTTGCAAACATTCGTCAGTAAAGTCAAATGGAACATCTTTTAACAACAAATTACATAAAGGTTTCGTAATAACACTAAAACCTTTAATAAAACGTCTATAGAAACCCGCATGTCCCAAAAATGACCTTACACCCTTAACATTTTTCGGTGGTGGCAAAGATGATATTACCCTTATTTTTGCCTTATCCACCTCCATCCCCCTTTCCGATATTACATGACCCAACACAATGCCCTCTTGCACCATAAAATGACTTTTCTCCCAACTAAGCACTAAATTTTTCTCAACACATCTTTTTAAAACTTTTTGTAATTCGTTGAGACAAGATTCAAAACTAGTGCCAAAAATCGAGAAGTCATCCATAAACACTTCAAGCGACTCTCCAACCATGTCCGAGAAAATACTCATCATACATCGTTGGAAAGTTGCCGGTGCATTGCACAAGCCAAATGGCATTCGCCGAAAGGCAAAGGTGCCATATGGACAAGTGAAGGTGGTCTTGTGTTGGTCATCCGGGTGTATTGCTATTTGATTGTAACCCGAATACCCATCCAAAAAACAATAATACTTTTGACCCGACAGTTTTTCAATGATTTGGTCAATAAAAGGTAGCGGGAAATGGTCCTTAGAAGTGGCGGCATTCAATTTTCGGTAGTCAATACATACACGCCACCCGGTGACCGGTCGGGTGGCAATTTGTTCACCATTCTCATCCTTGACTACTTGAATGCCGGCCTTCTTAGGCACAACTTGGGTAGGACTTACCCAAGCACTATCCGATATCGGATAAATAATTCCCGCATCCAACCATTTAATTACCTCTTTCTTTACTACCTCCCGTAAGTTCGGATTCAATCGCCTTTGAGCTTCTCGTGTCGGTTTTGCATCTTCGGTGGTGATTATCTTGTGCATCACGATTGATGGACTAATTCCTTTGAGATTGGCAATCGTCCATCCAATAGCTCCTTTGTTCTCCTTTAAAACTTCCAATAAGGCTTGCTCTTGTGCCAACTCTAAATTAGAGGCAATAATCAACGGTAGAGTGTCATTATCCCCTAGGAAAGCATACTTCAAGTGGTTTGGCAAGTCTTTGAGTTCCAACTTCGGTGGTTCTTCTAATGATGGTTTAGTACCCGAATTTATCTCCACCGGCAAGCCTTCGAATTGATGAGTCCAGGGCGGTCGACCTTCTTTCAAAGCCATAGCATTCTGTTTTTCCTCTTCAACCCGTAATGCATAAGCATGTACCTGTTCAGAAAAATCACACAAGCAAACATCCATACCATCCTCCTCATACTCATGCGGGTTGCATCCGTCAACTAAATCTGCCATGAAACACTCATCAACACCAACAGCATTAGAATTCTTAGTAAAAACATTTAAGCGCATTTTCCGATTCCCTAAAGTCATATCGACTGTACCAAATCTACAATCGATCACAGCATGCGCGGTGCTTAAAAAATGGCCGACCCAAAATAACATTTTGTTGTTGTTTTGGGTCCACGAATGAGTAGTCCAATACTAGAAAGTCAACCGGGTAGTAGAACTCATCAATTTTTACAATCACATTTTGAACCATCCCTCGAGGTAGCTTATGAGACAAATCGGCTAAAACAACCGTTGTCTCCACCCTTGCTAACGGACCAAAGTCGTATTGGTCATATAAGCCCCCCGGTAAAATGCTCACCCCGGCTCCAAGATCTAGTAACGCCTTTGCCATTTGAAAGTTACCAACTTGTATGTTAATTAATGGCGTGCCCGGATCTTGGAGCTTAGGAGGAAGCTCCCCATTCAAAACCACACTCACTTGCCCAGTTAAATCCACCCGCTTAGGCATTTTCTTCTTTTGTTGCCTTTTTTGTGTACATAATTCCTTTAGAAATTTAGCATATGCGGGTACTTGTTTTATTGCATCAAGTAGTGGAATATTGATTTTTACTTGTTTAAACATGTCCCATAATTCTTCTTTTTGAGGACCTCTTGATGCAATAAAATTTTTCCTACCTGGGTCAAGTAACGCCGATGGAAACGGGACTTGACTCGGTTCACCCTCAACTTTTTCATTCTTTTCATTTTCACCCAACCCTGGTTTTTTAACATTTGATTCTTTAGGTTTAACCGGTGAAACTTCATCATCGTCACTTTCATTACCCGTGACATCCTCAACTACCCCCTCGACCAAACCCGGTGACAAATTTGCTTTAAATTCTTTGCCACTTCTCAATACACTAACATGACTAATATTAACGTTGTTACCTCGTGACGAACCATGGGAAGGATTTACCTTGGTGTCGCTAGGAAGTTGACCCTTGCTTTTCTTCAACTCCGCCACATCGGTTGCCAATTGACCCATTTGGGTTGTTAGTGATTGGATGCTCTTGTCACGAACCTCATCCTTTTGCATCCGGACTTCATCGAGTTGATTCCGTTTTTGCATATCTTGTTGCATAGCCCGAAGCATATCCATGACTTCATTCCCACTTGACGAAGTTTGACCCGTACCACTTTGACCCGTTTGTTGAAATTGCCCTTGATAACCATAGTTGTTTCCACCCCGATAATTGCCTTGATTGTATTGTTGACGAGGTGCAAAGTTACCTTGAGCTCCTTGAAAGTTTGGGTTAGCTTGGTTCGCCGCATTCCCGTAGCAGAAATTAGGATGGTTTCGTAACCCGGGGTGGTAGGTGTTGGAGTTCATATTGAAATTTCGACCACCCCCTCCTTGAATTGCATTCACTTCCTCTACTTGCTTATCAACCACCCCCACTACACACACTTCCGCCGTGTGGCCTATTTCTTTGCAATTAGTGCCACGTTGTACACTTGATTTGTAGTTTGCACGTTGCCACTCTCTACTCCATGCACTTGCGGTCTTTGTATAACATGTCTTGCCCTTCTTGAAGATTGGGCCTTCCTCTTGGAATTTACCGCCATTTATTCTAAAAATGCCCAATCAACATTTTCATAATTCGTACCGAATGTACCATGGGTGATCGACATTAAATCCCGTGCATCCTCCGAACTCAAACCTTCGTGAAAAGCGTTCAACAACTCCCATAGTTGGATCCCATGATGAGGGCAATTCCGTAACATCATATTAAACCTTTCAAAGGCTTCATGAAACATCTCCCCCGATTGTTGTTGGAAGCTTCTCAAACCTCTCCTTGCATCATTAGTCTTTTGAGAGGTGTAATATTCATCCAAGAATATTTGTTGCATATCGGCCCATGTAAAGATCGATGCGGAGGGTAGAGTGTGAAACCATCTATTTGCCTTGTCTTCCAAAGAAAATTGGAAGAGAACCAACTTAACATCATCCGAATAAAACCCTTGACCTCCAATTGTGTTGCAAATAGAATCGTATGTCTCCAAATGAAAATAGGGTTCTTCCGTTGCTAATCCCTTGAACTTTGGTAGACTTTGGAGGGCGGTTGTTCTAACTTCAAAAGTTCTTCCATCCGCATGACGAGGAATCACTACCGGCGAAGGATTGTTAGTGATAATAGGCCGGAAGTGAGCTTCAATTCCCCGTACTACCTACCGATGATGTCTTTGAGGGGCACCCAATGGTGCTCTTGGTTGACCCATTTGCATAGGCCCTTGAGGTGCAAAGGGTGGTTGAAATTGGATTTGTGGCATTTGCGGTTGTTGAATCGGTCTTTGAAACTGTGGTTGCATATTTTGAGGACGTACTTGATGTAGCGGTGTAAGGCGTTGCAGTTGTGGCCCTTGTGGTCTAATGTGTTGCACCCCAACCGGTAGTCTACTTGTGTCTTGAAATTGTTGAATCGGTTGACTTTGTTGACCCGCTCCTCCTTGAGGTCCTAAGTAGCCTCCATCACCCCCATAGTAAAAACCTTCCTCTTCATACCCTCTAAACTCCTCTTCATAGCCATCATCATATCCATCTCCTTGAATACCAGAGGATTGCCCGAATGGAATGGATGAGTATTGAAAGCCCAATTGGTTTGATGGTCTAAATGTAGAAGTAGCATGGACAATGGTTGAATTTGGTGGTATTGTGTAATTAGAGGATGATTGACCGTAGTTGGGGGAAAGAAGTGTGATAATGGTGGCATTGTGGATGAAGGGCTAAAGGTAAGATTGGGTTCAACTTGAGTAGTGATCGGTTGTGTGGTATTGGTTGGTGTAGTGTCATGAGGTGGAGTAGGAATTGTAGTGGTATTAGGTATGGTTGTGTTTGGTGATGGTTGTGTGGAAGTAGGTATAAATGATGAGGTCGTTTGACCCGTTGTGGGTGGTATTTGAGATTCTTGCATGATGTTTCGTGGTGTAATGGGTGAGGTAGGTGAACCAATAATTCTGTTTTCTCTTATTAAAACTCTGTTTTGCCTTAATGTTCTTTCGATCTCCGGATCAAATGACAATGGTGATGACTTGTAAGAGCCTCTAGTATGCATGCACCTGTAGAACCTGCACACTAAACACACCAGTGTAAACCAGAAAATAACAAAGCAAAACTAACAAACTGACACACGTTGCGCACAACTCCCCGGCAACAGCGCCAAAATTTGGCGTGCTGTCGCGGTACACGCAAATTTAATCCAAATAACAACTAATAGATAGTGGTAAATGGGTATCGAACTCAGGGAGTATGTGGAAATGTGTTGATTTTATAGCTTTGCAATTAAACTACAATTAACCTAATTTGCAGAAATTAAAGATCAATGATTTGGATTGTTTGTTTTAGAAAACTAAATTATCAATTACTTACTAATCAAGATTGGATTTTTAATTCAGATTATGAGAATAATGACCATCTTAGGATTCAGTTTCTTTTAACTCTTGTGTGAAATTCCAACTAGAAAGAGTTACATAGACATAAATCGTGTATAAACAATCGTTGTGATAAAAGGGAACAAAGTACTCGGATTATATGAATGCGAGGTTGTTTCCCGATGACCAATCAATCAATATCCAACCCTAACCCTTCCCGTGATATCTCGATTGCCAACGGCACCAAGAACGTACGATTTAGACTAGAATTGCAATACCAATTAACAACTATAATCAATTACTCATACACCACGATAATCAAAGCAAACAAAATGTCATCATTCTAGAAATAAAGGAACAAACACTCAAGAGTTTAAGAAAACCTTCACCTAAGATGATCACCAAAAGTTTAGCCGGACATTGTTCGGTTGATCATCATAACATCAAAGTAGAAGTTCATACGAATCAAAAACTAAAACCGAATGCTTAGAATTGTTTGGAACCAACAAAAACCAGCCAAAATCGCCCTAATGTTCAGAGAAAACGTCCAATGATAAGATAATGTGAAAAGGCACCATCAAAAACCGTTTTAATGAGCAGTTACAAATATGTCCGTCGCCTCCATTGTAATTTACGGTCTCCACCATAAATTACGGTGGACATCAAACTGTTACGGTGATTCAAGCCTGTGGTACGGTGGAGGAACATGAGTTTCAGGGCCACCGTAATTTACGGTGGCCACCGTAAATTACGGTGGACTCCTGAAATTTGTGTTTTGCTTCTTCTTTCATTCCATGCACGACCAGTTCCTCTCCAAACCGTCCAAAGCAGCGTTTTATCCATTTTTAGCTCCTGAACTGTACCTGAAACTTAAGCATTCGTAGTTATCTAATTCAAGATAATTACACGATCAAGTGAGGGATAAATTCGTCTTTTAACATCATTAAGGGTTGTCCTATGGACCACCCGTCATGGAGCAAAGTGTCGTTGTGGATCGTTGAGCACTGTACAGGTTATAGTCCGGTTTTGTCAAAAAGCTTTTCCCCTTTTTAAAACCGAGTTCACTATAACCAATGGCTCTGATACCAATCTGTCACACCCCCAAAATCCACAAGCGGAGTATCACCGCAAGAGGCGTGACATGACCAGGATCAAGCCACCAATCATATTGAATAATATAGTAAAGTAATTAAAAGTTCAACCACACAATATAATTGGTGTCCAAAATAAATGGTTTAACAAGTCAAAGTTATCAGCGGAAGCAAATAGTTCAAAACCCAAATCATAAATTCAAAAGTATTTAAGTGTATCATGAACACTCAATGTCCATGCTCCACAACGACTCTTCCCCATGCAAGCTCCTGCTAAACCAAGTGACCTGCAAAGCATGTAGTAACGAGTCAACAACAAAGTTGAGCGAGTTCACAGTTGGTTGTCCATTTTAGAGTTGTTCCAAAAACATAGTTTGATCTTAACCGGCTCTCCTGCCGTGGGGGTTACCCCATAGTTCGAAAACGTTTATTAGTTAACCCATTTTTACTTCGGCTATTCCAGCCCGGCTCTCCGGGCGTGGGGGCTACCCCATGTTTAAACTACCAGACTCGTTACCATATCGACTACTAACGTTCGTCATGTTTATGTGCCCTCGTCAATGTATATCATCATTGACGTGCCTATTCCATTAGTCCACGCCCATCCTTTGCGGCACGGTGTGAGGTTTGTTAAACCTAATAGCGCTAATTAACTAATGACCCGTTCGCCATTGGCCTCGGCGATTAAGTCGATATAAAAGGAGGGACTTCGTTGATAGATTTCTAGTCTAGTATATCTAAGTCCTTCTCAATAGGACGAGGAATTCACATTCCTGAACACGTCCCAACAGGACGAGGAAATCCCTATTCCTTAACCCATTCCCAATCCCACCGGGAATTACCATGCTTTGTAGAAAAGTGTGAACTCACCTTAGATTAGCTCGGCAGATACACGAAAAGGCCACTTGAGCTATAAGTGGTCAACCACATCCTAACATGGTTACCATACAAGTCAGGTCTAGGTTCAAGTAGTGCACATAAGTTTTACACATAAACTAACAGGTTATATCACGTATTGATCATGGCAAACACGTAGAATCCCGTTAACAGTCAAGTACACACATAATGCCCAAATTGTGCAACTCAGATGATTGGGTCGTTGAGCTTGTGCGAGCCCAATCATCTTGTGCGATTTAATATTAAAGCCCAATGATAACCGACCCAACCTATTGTGCGATCAGCATAACTTGTGCGATCCACAATGGGTTGTGCGATTCGATCCAAACCCGGCCCAAATAATAATGCAACCCAAAGACTTGTGCGGCCCAAACATTTAACAGTCAACTAATATTGTGCGGTCCAATTGACTTGTGCGATCGGATTTTGGGTTGTTCGGCCCAACTGCTTAACATAATAAATTATGTTGGGCGGCCCAACATCTTGTGCGATCAGCACAATCTTGTGCGATCCACAAGATGTTGTGCGACTGCGCTTTAGGAGGTTATACAAGATGCTTTAGCTGTTGTACCCTAATTAATTTAATTTGTGCGATTCCCTTGTGCATTTGGTCTTGTGCGACCGAAACCTCTTGTGCGATCAAGGGACTTGTGTGATCAGTTATATGTTTCCTAAAATTATTCGTCAATTAACTTGTTTCCTTTTATCTTGCAAGATTAATTCTAACAGTTTCCAACCTTTACATTGATCGATCAAATCAAGGGTATTTAATTAACTATTTTGAACATTAATTACCACTTTATCATAGACACATCAAATCAAACGGTTTAACTTTCTTAGATTCATATGAACATCAAAATGATTAAATCACGTATAACCACTAATCATACATCAACCGATTCATAATTATCACCCGAATCAGTTCTGCTAACAATCATCACGACCCTATCATGCAGTTCTAATTAATCATGTATCATCACAACACCAAGATTATATCAAACATCACATAATCCGGATTCTTATGTCTTAAATCTTCTAGCATGAACAACCCTAGTTCAACACATATAATCATAGCAACCACAACATCACCTATCAAACAAATAATAGTGAAGCACTAACCGTGATGTTCGAATGAGTTGATTGGATCGACGGGAAGGGCTTCGAGTGGGAGGGGGCTGTCGTCGGTTTCCAAGAGAAGAGAGAGAGCCTTAGGGTTTTGTGTGTGCTAAGTGTTTGCAAATAATGAGGAAACCAAATCTCACAAAGTTTATGTTGGTTTATATATAAGAGAATGGGCCGAACCCCTTTACATGGGTTGCCCCTTGGTTCGATAGAGTGGTGTGGAACCAAAGCCCAAAGGCTTGTGCGATCGGCCGAGTGTTGTGCGGTTCGAGTCATATATATATACATACAAACATTCACATAATACAAACATAATATTTCATTAAAACCTCGTATCACGTAAACACATATTGTTCAAACACATCGAAGTACAACTAAAGGTTTGAAATACGAGTTGTCACATTATCCCCAAGTTGAAAGAAATTTCGTCCCGAAATTTAGCACGTACTCACTGAGGAAGCTAGTTAAGTTGCATGGTTTCCTGGTTTTCCTGGGGTGTTGTAACGACCCTCATTAAAAGTCCTATTTATTTTATTATTTTATCTAAAAGGAAACCCTAATTAAGACACCCAATTGATTCTACACAAACCCTAAAATTATCAGAACTATTAGAATCAGGGCCCCTAAAACTCAGGGGGGCATTCCCTACTCGATGTTTATCCTTATAACTTATTATAAAAATCGAATTTAAAAGTTTCGTCGACTCAGCAGGCCTAGTCCCACACGCGGCAAGCCTATGGAAAATACGTGTCCCTTACGGAGCGTATGGGTTTAGTCTTACGGTCCGTAAGCCTGGTAAAATTCGTGTATAAATAGCAGGCCTTGGCACTTGAATTCTGACATTTGAGCGACGATCAAATTCCAAACGTACGCTGAGATATCGTCCAATTACTCTCAAAAACACTAATTAGTAGAGGGGGGTGCTGCTACGATGCCGGGTATTAACTCAATCGCTGCTACGATTCAATGTCCGATCGATTAAACTATCCAATGAATGTTTAAGTGCTGCTCAAACTTGGGTTATACTTTGTTATTCATCGTGATTTCGACTTGAATGTTTGAGTGTTGTTCGAACTCAAACTATGCTCTGTCATTCGTTGTGAATCCGCTGAATTGTTAAGTATTGCACTTTGTCATTCGTTGTGAGGGTTTTATCTCGTGAGTTATCGTAAATGCTGTATTAAGTTATCTACCTAGTTCGTGTGCACTAGGTTATAAGGCTAATCAGTAGGCTAGGCTATGCTCAAATTAAATCTGCAATATATCAAGGCTTATCTGTAACTTTGCCGTATGAACCTGCATGTTTATAATGTGAGTCATTCTTTTTTTATCAACTATTTTACAATACCTCAAATTATTTTCAAAGTTATAATTACAGGGACTAAGTCGTGGATATCTTGAATTACTGGTTAGTTGGGGTATTGTGCACATTACTAATTTCTCCCAGTTAGGTTCATTGACCTACTCAGGATAATCACTGTTAGGTTCATTGACCTACAGGGATAATCGTCACTATTTAGGTTCATTGATCTAAATAGTGGTATGACCATCGTCACCATTGTGACATGTCACCATTGTAATTTGTCGTTTTATTCAAACTCAAATATCATTCCACTTTTTACCGCATTATTGCAAAACAATAAATCCTGGATATCGAGTCAATGAATTTCTTGAAAAACTCAATTTTCTTTGGCATCCATGGTTTCTGTTATGACCATGTCTGAACTTTCTTATTTAATCTCGTTTTGTTTAAACCAAGTTCAATTGTTTGAACTTGCTCGTACTACATATTCAATTCAAGGTTCCATATGATGAATTAAAACCATCATATTCGAAATAATCCTAAACAAGCATTTCAATTCTCTTGAACTATAACATGCTGGTGTGATCCTCCATTTCACTAAATCATTTCTATGATCACAATTACTTTGAGGTAACATTTTCACAAAATCTGAAGATTGCGCTAATCTCGGATTTAATCATTTAATTGTTTATATTAAAACCACTTTGTTTTTATTCTATACAAGGAATCTTAAAATAATCATGTGCTCAAATAATGATACCCAAATTCATATTTCGGTATATCTCTTAAATAATTATTACAATATCAATCGAGCCTTTCGTAAAAAAATTATTGTTCTATCATCGTTGATCGAAAAACATTATATAAATTTAATTGATTATATATGAAAATTACCTAAATTTACAAATATAGTATTACTATATTTTAAACCATTACGGTAAAGAAATTATATTTGAGGAATACTTTTATTTAAAATTATTGTTTAGTTATTTATTATTGATAATTTTATTAGCAATAATAATATATTAATAGTAGTAGTAGTAGTATTAAGATTATTTTTAAATACTAGGGTTATTATCAAAGGCAGATATTGGATAGCCTAGCCTTAGTTAGGCATGGACTGATCACCTATGCTTAAACAAGGCAGCACTAACCAATATTCACCATGATAATGACTAGTTAATATATATAAATTAAGTCATCATACTTATTTAGTAAATTTTAATTATATATGAAAATATACATACTTTGGAGAAGACATATTTTCATAAAATAAAAGGAACAAATAAAAGCATTATAAATAATAGTGATTTCTTTTACAAAATATACTAAAATATTTTGTAAATATAATAACTTCATTACGGAAATTTGTAATATATATTACATAGTAAAAATAAGTTATTTTACATAGTATAGTAAAATACTTAAAAGCAGTAACCATTTACATATAAGTAAAAATGAGTAACAAATAATATATATTACATAGTATTTATATTTGATATGTAAAATACGGTTCAGACAGGGATACAAATAATATATATTTATAAATATAATATAATGATTGGTAATGCCAAAACAACTTGTTCTTATTTTATTTAAATCTCTAGAAAATAGTATGAAAAATATAGTCACTAACAATGTAAATATTACATTGTTTCACAATTAAAACAATTTGGAACTCTAAACAATGACACACTAACTCTATTGTCTTTTGGTGTATCTTTGCAATTCACTCATCTCAACACTTTGATTTTCTCATATCATAAATATTTGACAAATCATTTTTCATGCTTTTATTTCATTTTGAACCTGTCAATTCTAAGTTTTCCTCAGTTGCCAATCAAAGTAAGCTTTCTTTTGACAAAGAATTTTATTGATTCAAAAAGTCCTTCACATTCATTTTAAAATATCTATTGATCATATATCTTTTAGCTTGAACCTAGTCACTTTAGAAATTATATCATTTCATTCGTTTGTCATCGATTTCTTGAACTAATTCAGTTGAACCATTGAATCCTACTTAAGATACAACTTGTATTCACAAAATTCGATATTTTAAATTTGTATCATCTAGCCTAATATTATTTAAAAAAAAAGACATAATTCCAAAAGAAATATAATAATCCAAATACACTTGGGAGCTGAAATCTAAGATGAAGAAAAAGTATTCCTACTTATTCCAGTAAATCTCGAGGACGAGATTTTATTAAGGTGGGGAGAATGTAACGACCCTCATTAAAAGTCCTATTTATTTTATTATTTTATCTAAAAGGAAACCCTAATTAAGACACCCAATTGATTCTACACAAACCCTAAAATTATCAGAACTATCAGAATCAGGATCAGGGCCCCTAAAACTCAGGGGGGGCATTCCCTACTCGATGTTTATCCTTATAACTTATTATAAAAATCGAATTTAAAAGTTTCGTCGACTCAGCAGGCCTAGTCCCACACGCGGCAAGCCTATGGAAAATACGTGTCCCTTACGGACCGTAAGGGTTTAGTCTTACGGTCCGTAAGCCTGGTAAAATTCGTGTATAAATAGCAGGCCTTGGCACTTGAATTCTGACATTTGAGCGACGATCAAATTCCAAACGTACGCTGAGATATCGTCCAATTACTCTCAAAAACACTAATTAGTAGAGGGGGTGCTGCTACGATGCCGGGTATTAACTCAATCGCTGCTACGATTCAATGTCTGATCGATTAAACTATCCAATGAATGTTTAAGTGCTGCTCAAACTTGGGTTATACTTTGTTATTCATCGTGATTTCGACTTGAATGTTTGAGTGTTGTTCGAACTCGAACTATGCTCTGTCATTCGTTGTGAATCCGCTGAATTGTTAAGTATTGCACTTTGTCATTCGTTGTGAGGGTTTTATCTCGTGAGTTATCGTAAATGCTGTATTAAGTTATCTACCTAGTTCGTGTGCACTAGGCTATAAGGCTAATCAGTACGCTAGGCTCTGCTCAAATTAAATCTGCAATATATCAAGGCTTATCTGTAACTTTGCCGTATGAACCTGCATGTTTATAATGTGAGTCATTCTCTTTTTATCAACTATTTTACAATACCTCAAATTATTTTCAAAGTTATAATTACAGGGACTAAGTCGTGGATATCTTGAATTACTGGTTAGTTGGGGTATTGTGCACATTACTAATTTCTCCCAGTTAGGTTCATTGACCTACTCGGGATAATCACTGTTAGGTTCATTGACCTACAGGGATAATCGTCACTATTTAGGTTCATTGATCTAAATAGTGGTATGACCATCGTCACCATTGTGACATGTCACCATTGTGACAGGATGCCAGATAAAAATAAGATAGAAGCCATTGTAATCGCTCTTATGCTGTAATTAATAACTATGCATCATTATGCAAAATAGAATGATTCACTCAGTATGTCCCGCTGACAAAATTTTTTTTAAAACATTTTTCAGGTAATTACAGTAGATTGGAGTAATTGATGGATACGGCACTGAAAGGCATCAAGAAGTGGCCTATTTATTAATTAAATCAAAATAAGAAATATTGTTTTATGTAATAAAATTTATCTTTATTAAAGCTACCATTATAAAACATGGGTTTATCCTATTTATTAAATAAAATCCGGTGTTTTCTAAACTCTGATATTTTTTTCCTAACTCACGGTCCTGATAAAATTTCCGCTGCAACGTTTTCAAAATAATCACCGGTACCACTGGACTGTTCACGGCACCCGATTCCGTCCAGGGTGGGTCGGGGGTCGTGACAGGTGTCACAAGCAGCATGTTGTTTCACCCAATTTTTCAAGTCCTGATGGTTCTCAACGACCAGGAGAAGATCATGTGTATGTTGTAGCTGCCATTTGTAACAGCCCGACTTATCGTTTGTTCCCGCTTAAACCGTTTATTGCTTTGTAACCGTCTTTGTACTCAGAGATTCGATATTAATGGAGAACAATATTTTAAACTATTTTAAAACGCATTTCATCTCGCTAATTATCGCATTTGTGTCTGTTGTAGCTGCCATTTGTAACAAGCCCAAACTCAGCCGCACGAATGATCACTTGTATGGGTGATCATTCGCACGGCTACACACTCACACCAGACTCAGTTTGTCCATCATGTACATATCAGATTGTTCATCAATAATACATTTAAAAAAAAGTTAAGCAAATTATGTACACTTATGTACATATCAGATTGTCCATCATGTAAATATCAGATTGTTCAGCAATAATACACATGTGTATGCTGTCACTTACACATGTGTATTATTACAGATGTTAACTTAACGGATTACACCATTTTCTTGATAACCTCATTACAAATCATTTTTTATACCCAGTGAAATCGATTGAACTAAAAAAAGGTCAAACTACAAGATTCTAAGACACTGGCACAACTACAGAACAATTCAGGATGCAACACTATATAGACATGCCCACTACACATATTCTACTTTCTTCGTACATAACAGCTAATCTCAAACTTTAAAATTATATACACTTATGTATCGTAGTAAACTATTGTACACTCTCTTTGTATTCAATTATAAAAAAAAAGATTCTGTCTAATACAAGTGCGATATTTTCTAATATATTACGGATTGGTTTTGAGCCTTATAAATCACCTAAAACAGACCAACAAGAAAACCAATGCAGAATGTATTAGATTATTCATCAATAATACACATGTGTATGCTGTCACTTACACATGCGTATTATTACAAATGTTAACTTGACTATGAATCGAAGGAGATGCAGCGATTTGGGTTTTTTGGATTCTACTAGTTGAAACTCGTTTGTAGAAATCGCAGGTCTGAGAGAAATCGAAGGAGATGCAGCGATTTGGGTTTTTGGATTATGAGGAGAGAATCTTGATGTTCGCAGGTGGTTTTGGTTGAAGCTGGAGATTATGGTAACTGAAAGGGCTATTTTTATGGGTTTCAAATTTCTTCTACGATGATGGTTATAATTTGCGTGGGTTTCAATGGGGTTGGAGAACATCTAATTACTATTGTGCCCTTGTGTAGTTATTATAATTCAGTTTTTTGGTTTTTATTAATTAAAAAATCATTTAAATTCAAAGATCTTGATCTCCTCATCCAACGGCCAGGATCTGTTCGTTTTTGTTCACTACGTTAACATTGTTCACTCTTGATCCCCACCATATATATATATATATATATGTATGTATGGTATTAAAGTTTTCATTTTTTCTTTTTCTTTTCATTGGCATCAAATTATTATATAGTACCACCAATATCCCTACCTCTTCGAAGATAAATCATTGATACCTTTAAAAACTTCTTTATGATTTACCAAAAAACTATATATTGGTATTTAAGATTGGCATACACTTTATTTGTAATCTTTTAGTAACATCCACATTGTAATTGATTATTAGATGGGTTTTGGGTTGAGTATACCCGAAGGGCATTTTTTAACGAGCTAATCGACATTCCCCGAAATCACGGGTATTCCCAATACCTTGATAGATATGTGAAGAGTTTTGGGCCAGGTATAGGACATATATTTATAATCGAATATGGGGTTGGGATTCCCCAAATCCGCCCATTGCCATCCATACTCGTGTTATTCTTAAAGTCATGTGAAATTATATTGTTACCCTTATGTTTAATAACTAAAACAAAAAGAACTTTTTTAAAGGAAAATTACAAAATGACTATCTTGAACGACAAGTTGACAGAACAACATCACCCTTGAAAAAGTTCAATTAATCAGTGTGTGTATAATGCGTGACTAATGGCCCATTAGATTTCAATCCTGACCCAACAGTTCCATACATGGCTTAGGAGAACCATGTTATTGTATCATGACCTGTACCAAACACCAAGTCAAATCATGAATGAATTGAATCAGTTGAGCCACGACCCAAGGGTCTGCCACGTGGATGCTTCTGGTTGCCTTAAACAAATTTTTAATTCATAGAAAAAGTCAAATGATATTTTTGTTAGAAAAGTCAAGTTGTGGCTTCAAGTGATTTTCATAAAAGTTAAACCCCCTACTCTTCATATTCTTCGTCGACATTCAAGCCACCTCCCTCACGATTTCCACCGTCGGGGGTGTGATGGAGGAAACCTTACCAGTGGCGAAGCTTGAAAAAAAAGTTCGGGGGGTTGGAAGGTAACGGATCTAAAAACAATTTTCTATCACGTAGTTTCGAGGTGTATGTTTGGGTCGGACGTCGGTGATTCGATTCGGGTCGGGTCAAACATTATCAAATAAAAAAACGTTCTCAAACATTA
This sequence comes from Helianthus tuberosus, assembly GCA_030545235.1. Lineage (NCBI taxonomy): Eukaryota > Viridiplantae > Streptophyta > Magnoliopsida > Asterales > Asteraceae > Helianthus > Helianthus tuberosus. Next base: position 18,974 of record JARYGA010056725.1, on the reverse strand, counting down.
AAACGTAAACATTGTTTAACTAAGCATATTTAAATCTACAAAGATTGTTCTTTGGACCTCTAGTCTTATACTCATCAAGCTTTATTTGATACACTCCTATTGGGTTTTTTTTATTAAATATTTTATTTGGGCTATATAAATAATTTTTTTTTTATAAAACCGGGGGTCGAAAACGTATATACCTAAAAAATTCTATACGAAAAATACATACGTAACACTACTGCGCGAAAAGTTCGGGGGGTCGGGCGCCCCTCCCCGCCCCTTCAATCCTGCGCCCCTGAACCTTACATCTATCCTAAGGGATAAAGACGCTATTCTAGCTAAGACCCCAACTATAAAAATCTTCTTGTTTTTATATGTACAATTTGATAATCCAAATAACATATAAAGTAGCTAAGAAAACCAGAACAAATAACCATACAAAAGTACTTATAACTAGTATTAAGCACCCCCGCGTTACGGCGGGGGCGGACACCAATGTCACACTACTACCAGCGACCACTAACACTAAAGTTGCAGCGTGTTAATACGAAGAAATTAAACCAAAACGTAAAACATATAAAAAAATAACTAAGTCGATCTATGACCCGAGCGTTACAATGAACCTGTCAAACGGGAAAAAATAGATGACGTAAAAACTTTTAACCACACACGCACGTTGCGCCGTGTTTAAGCAACATTTACAACTTATAAATGCACACACTTGGCAACATGTACAAGTTATAAATGCACACACTTGTTGCTAAATAATAGTATATAAATAAATAAATAAATTAGCATAAAAAACCACTAAAGCAACATGTACAACTTATAAATGCACACATGTGTTGCAAAATAATAGTATATAAATAGTAGTTGTAAAGTACCGCTAACATATAGTGAAGGCTAAACTATAGTAGCTACAAATAAAAAGTAAAAGGACAATAAAAGGAGCACTAACCCTTATGAAAGTACCTATACAATCCTCTCTATACACCAAGACAACAATAAGGCAAGGCTAATGTTCAGGTAAACAAATATATAGGGAAAGATAAGGCCCCAAGACATATAAGAGATGTCTCTATACTCTCCCAAAAACTCCATAACCCTCATAAGATGCTTATAAGAACTCATATACCGGATAATGTTCTCGGAGGGGTGCAAGTCTAACAGATCATGTCTAATCCACTTACCGCATTTTAGTTTGAGCACCACTGTGAGGGTTCCATGGTTCCTACTGAAGCCGTCAGTTGTCTCCTCTTCACATGCCCACACCATCTCAATCTTCCTCTTATCATATCTGAGATACATACGTAACTAGTAGTATTTATACCACATTCTAATCGGTTAGTAGTATTTATACCTATTTCCAATCAATTAGTGATGGATGTTATTCATAACTCATATTTATATAAACACTCAATTTAGATAAACTTTGATCAAGATCCATCGATATTTTTTAGTGAAATTCTTGATTTAGCTACATATTCAAAACTAAACTTAACTAAGACTTTAAATATCATATTTGATGTTTGTAACCCTATAGATACGTTAGACACCCTTAATTTATATAATATCAATTACCAACGTTGTTATGCTTTCACCGTTTGTACAGTGTGCATTATTTGTTTGATACTCATCTATGTCTTGTACATGTGTGTGTGTTATGTTTTGCTCCTTAAATGGTTGGTCCCCATTTCACTTTGTACCACCTCACTTTACATTCCCTTTCTAGATGATTTTTCTCTGGATTTTAGAGAGAGAAAGTAGTGGCTGTTGGTTTTTCTCCGGTAGTGTTGGTACACGTAATCGCCGATGAGTTGGTTTTTGGTTTATGTTTTGGGTAACTTTGGGTTTCACGTGGTTATATTGTGACCAAATTGTATTTTTTTTCGGTTCACTGGTAATCATCGTTGCTGAGATGTTTTTTGGTCTTTATTTGATCTTTCTGTTTTGGTTTTTTTCTGTTTTGTTTGATTTGGGGTTTGTTGATATGTTTTTGAGTGAGAAACACATATTGAAAGCGAAGTTTCACTTCTGTTTTCTCTCTTTTCATCTTCGATGATCTCAATTCAAAGGTTTTTAGGGTTTGATGAAGGCTTTGATGATGACCACCTTGTCATGTGAGCCTAAAATTGATGATGATTTGCATTTATCGACGCCAGTGATTTTCTTTTTTGGTGTCGTTTCGGTGTTACCCTTTGACGGACACTTTTGAATGTAGCAACTCGTGCTATAATGCCTCACGTCGTTTTCGACTTTGCGTGTAGGTCCGACGAGGGCTCTTATTGTGTCTTTATTGATTTTTGTTATATGCATGTCTGAGATTTTTTGTTATACTATATCGCTTATCAACTTTGCTACGCTGCAATGTATTGTAGGGTGTGCATTGTTTGTTTTCTTCGCATATGTTTGTTGCACATTTGTGGATTTTTTGTTGAGATGTCAAATATTTTGGAACTGAGTATTGTTGTGTTTGTTGTTTTATGCTAGATCCATGCAAAACATTTGTGTTTCTTATTTATACTACAATTATGGGAAACGGTGTTTGCTTGATTATGTTAGATAGAGTAAGAGCAATTGACAAACGGTTTGTCTCCTACCCTCTGCGACGATCTCAGTTTAAAGTATTTTCCAGTTCTAGGGAACCTTGATGAAGGTTGTGATAATGATAGCCGTATCACATGAGCCTGTATTCAACGATCATAAGCATTCATTGGAACCGATGAAATTTTTGATTGGGTGTCTTTTTGGTTTTACAATGATATGGACGTTTTAGATTGAGCAACCTGTGATATGGACGTTTTCATTGGAACTGATGAAATTTTTGATTGGGTGTATTTTGTTTCATGCTTATCTGAGATGAAGACGTTTTCGCTATGTTATGCGGATTCTTTTTTATAACTATTGTGTTTTTTGTTTGGTTAAATACATGTACCTTATATATATGGTAAATGTAACTTATGTAAAAGCTGTTGTATGTTGGAAGGACTCCTTTTATATGCTTTTGAATGGCATTGAGTTGGACATCTAAGGATCAAGCAACTCGTCATCTATTATTTTCGGTAATTTTTTAGGTGGGGATGTAGATATGAAGAAAACTTATCCTATGTGGTTAATGATCTTTATTATATGCAAAATGTTGAAGTGTAACAAGGTTGATAGTTGATATTATATAGATTATAATGTACATGAATTTAAGGATCCATTTTATAAATTACTAATATGGCAATGGTAGTCTGATTGGGGTTTGATTAATCGTATGGGCAACATTTTAAATTGAAGTCTATTAGGCGATGATGTAACCTGAGCCGTATTTTTTTTCTGTTATATTTTCCTAAAAACTTTTTTGTTATGTTTATAATGTAGGATATGATGAGCACTAATGATTAACACATCACTGAAAAGTTAGATGACCTTACACAAAAGGTGGTGAATATTTGCCAAAAACAACTTGAGTTGCAATTTGAAATCGACACGCTATATGCATGTTACAAGGAGAAATGAGAGCTATAACAACTAGATTAGGTCTTATTATGTAGTGTTAGTTTGTTAGGTTTCAAATGTAATCGTGATTGATTGTAATTTTGATTAGTGCTATTGTACAATCAGAGGAATATTTAGCTACTTTATGTTTTTTACTTTGCGTCAACTTGATGTCTATTTTATGTAATCATAATGATGTCAGCAGTGTAATGCGTGCGAGCGTCATACTTGTTTCTAAAAAATAACATACTTGAGTATAAAATGCACTCAAATCCTTATGAATGAAAAGTAAGGTCAATGTGATAAGCTTACCAAGCGATTATCTTATGATATTAAGCACTTTAAGAGCATATAAGCAAACTCAGTTATAAATTAAAGCCTTTAGTTCGTGGCTAGATTCTATGGTAACTCTGCAATTGTCTTCACGAACCCTACACACTTTAAATTTCAAATCAAATATGAATCTATAATTTTGATCTCAATTCGATTCGAAATACGAATTCAAATTGTGTGTGTATAGATGGTTGGAACTCAATGTATTAGTGGTTAGTGTTCGTACGACCGTGAAGGTTAGAAATTAATCTTTTTGGACTTTTGTTGTATAGTAAATTTTCTAGTAACTTGTTATCAAGTATGAACATGTAATTTGACTGTCGCACATTAAATATTTTGGATATTTTTTATTGTTTATTACTTCTATAAACGTGTGGTTTTATGTTGAAAAAATACAAATATACAAAAGCTTTATATACAAAATTACAAAAAATCCCCTTTACCTTTATTTTGGATATTTCTTAATGTTTAAAAATAACACTTGTTTTCCTTTACGTTTATTATTATTATTATTATTATTATTATTATTATTATTATTATTATTATTATTATTATTATTATTATTATTACAAGTTTTGTTCTTTATGTTTACACCAAATTGCAGTCGCTGTTCTTTAGCGCAAAAGTTGACAAGTTTTGTAGTTTATGTTTCAAAATCTTGCACAGTTTGTCCTTTAGCCCTAACCAAGTTAATTTTTCTTGTTAAATATAATCACCCAAGGGAATTTAGACTTCTTGCCCACTTATTTAAAAATGTTTAAAGAAAATATAACAAAATATTTTAGAAAATTATTATTATTATTATCATCATTATTATTAGTATTATCCGTTAAATCCCCAGCCCCTTACATCCCTTCTCTCTCTCTACGGCTCTACCACACTCTCTCTCTAACCACCATCAACACCACCACTTGCCACCACCGTCCACCACCACCGGACCAACTTCCCTGCAACCACCGTCTAACACCGCCTCCCCTGCAACCACCTTCCAACACCGCCTCCCTTGCACTCGTCGTCCACCACCGCCTCCCCCTGCAACCACCGTTGAACCCTCACCACACCTGATACAGATCTGGGTCACCCGTCCACCAATAATTGATCTGAACCCTGCAATAATTGATCTGAAACTCGCAATACTAGTGGGCTTCAATTCGTCCACCAGTGAACCCCTGTCGCACCTCCAAGCCCTTCAATAATTGATCTGAAACTCGTAGGAACAGATCTGAAGTCCACCATTGGCGGTGAAAAGGTCCACTCCTTGAACTCTACATGTAAACTCATGAAAATTTGGGTTCATTTATTTATTTAATCTTCACAAAATACAAATGATTTTGAGTTTATGATGATTGACAATCAAAACTGTACTTGTATTCTAGAGTGTATTCTAGGACTTTGGATTTCAAAAACTTGTAGTTGCGGTGGATGTGAAATTGGCAAAAGAGGTTGAATATGTGATGGAGGTATCCATTGCAGAGCGGATTGTATCAAATTTTGACAAAATATTAACATTTTGGGCTGTGGTAGCAGGGGGTGTGGGATGGATGGTGGTTGTAGTGGTGGTGGTTTTATTTTTCAATTTTGTAGATACAGTCCCTCAATAATAAGTGTTTACAAAATAACCCATGTGAAGGTGAAATGACAAGTATGCCCTCATGTGTAAGGCACATGACTATATTTAAGCAAAACATCTGACTGAGTTAGGCTCAAAGGACAAACCATGCAAGATTTTGAAACATAAAGTACAAAATTTATCAACTTTTGTGCTAAAGGACAGCACCTGCAATTTGATGTAAACATAAAGGACAAAACTTGTAATTTACTCTTATTATTATTATTATTATTTATGTAGGTTACACATATTATTTCAAACTCAGTTAAGTCTAGTTATGTGCAAAACAAGTGAGGGTAATTTAGTAAATACACTCCTTCCTTTGATCACCAAAACTCTATTAAAATGACATGGATCCAACTTTGGCTTCTGACGAGGACCCGTCATCTTCACGGTTATCGCTGAGGATAAGGGGAGCCTTTGATCGGCCTTCAGACATCTTTCCTCCATGAATAATTGTCCAAAGATATATCCAATGTCTTCACACTTATCGGTGTCACTCTCACCACTCACTTCATCCTCGATTTCTAGTTAATAATCGGGTTTAAATAGACTTTTCAAATTACATTCAAACAGAGAGCAAATTTATGATCATTTCTTAGAACAATGGCATCGTGGACTAGGTGTGAGAATACTCCATTGATTTACGTTTCCATTTGAATAAAAAAGACGCCAGATTTGGCTGGAAGCCGGAAGAAACCTGAGCAAGGTTTCTAATCTAGAATCTAGAAAACATCGACGGGTGCTACCCCTTGGTGTCTCCAATCTACGATGACAAAACGACGTCGCTGGAAAAGCAGTGGCGACGAAATATATAGTGGTTGCCGAAGTATCCGTTCTATCAAAAGATCCCAGTTTCACCATCAAAATTGTCAGCATCCGTATCTGAATCAGAGGCGAGAATTACACTATCTTCGACCCTACCACCTTTACCACCATTGGAACCAATGTTATCTTTAGAACGAGTGCTCGTCTAAAGCACAAACATGATCCGTGTTTTTATTTCATTAGGTTTTTGGTGAGGTGAGGATGAATGATTTGGAGTATATACTATATTACCCTCCCATATTTTGCATATGATTAGACTTAACCCCAAAAGTTAATTGGGTTTGTAATAAACGTAAATGACAAGTGTTACTTTTAAACATTGAGGACGTCCAATATAGTTTTGAATAAAGGTGAAGGATGTTGTTTCTGATTTTATCTTGAAAATAAAATAAATTTATTATTGTCTAAATTCGAATCGAATAGAGTTATTTCGAATTCTCGAAGTTTGAATTTGAATCAAATTACGAATTGCATGTGAATTCAAATTTCAAATCCGAATCAAGTTCCCCGAATCTAATTCAAATTTGAATTGATTAGGTGTCCAGGATCAAAATTTCAAAATTCGAATAATTCGTTTAAATAAGTTTGAATATTTCAAATTCGATTCGTTGAACACCCCTACTACACCAACTTGTTTTAGTGGTCATGTCGGTTGATTGTTGTTTGACCTTTTAATGGTGTCATTTGGGTTGTGGCTTCCAAACGTCAGTTATGGTCGTTCGGACTCTTGTCCTTGTCATTTGAAAGGGTATCAAGAGACATGGTGCCACATCGTTTGGGTCATTAATGGGTATCGCTTGGAACTGGATTCTAAGATGTCATTTAGGAAAGATAAGAGGGTGTCATTTAGATTAAGGCTCGGTATCGTTTGAGATATTATAAGGGTGTGCCTATTGGCACACTAATGTGCCTATTGGCACACTAATGTGCCTATTGGCACACCAAACCCTAGCAAAACTAGGGTTTATATACGCAGCGATCTCAGTGCCAAATAACCAATCATTGCACAGAAAACAAGGATTATATACGCTGCGTATAGGTCTCTACGCAGCGTATATAAACCATCTGAAAATTTGGGGTCATTTTGGTAGGTTTGAAGCATCAGTTTTTCACAAGGTTTATATACGCTGCGTAGAGACCTAAACGCAGCATATATAAAGGTCTGAAAATGTCCTTTATACCTTTGTGTTGAGGCTACACGAAGCCAAATACAAGGGTAGTTGTGTCATTTTTGTCTCATACGCCGCGTAGGGATCTATACGCAACATATATAAAGCTCCATTTTTGTATTTTTTGTGTATTCCATTGTTTATTTATAAAAAAAAGAAAATTATTTATAAAAAAAACAATATTATTGGTAATACGAATATAAATTATAAATATTAAAAATAATACAAATATTATGAATTATAAAAATAAAAAATAATACAAATATTATGAATTACAAGACCTACAGAGAACCTATACGAGACTTACACTATACACTATACGATACGATACTATATAACACCCGTATAGGCCTGTAGGCGTGGTTTAGGTCCCGTATTGACCTCGTATAAGCCTAGAAGTGTGATATCGTATCGTATAGGTGTGGTTTAGGTCTCGTATTGACCTCGTATAAGCCTATAAGTGTGATATCGTATCGTATAGGTGTAGTATAGGTCACGTATTGACCTCGTATAAGCCTATAAGTGTGATATCGTATCATATAGCGTAGTATATGTCACGTATTGACCTCGTATAAGCCTATAACTGTGATATCGTATCGTATAGCATAGTATACGTCACGTATTGACCTCGTATAAGCCTATAAGTTTGATAGCGTATCGTATAGGTGTAGTGTAGGTCACGTATTGACCTCGTATAAGCCTATAAGTGTGATATCGTATCGTATAGCGTAGTATATGTCCCGTATAGGCCTATTGGTGTCGTTTAGATCCCGTATAGGCCTATAGGTGTGGTTTAGGCCCCGTATAGGCCAATAGGTGTGGTTTAGGTCCCGTATAGGCCTATACGGGACCTAAACCACACCTATAGGCCTATACGGGTGTTACTGTATAGTATAGTATTGTATCGTGTCATATAGTGTACAGTATAAGTCTCGTATAGGTTTCCTATAGGTCTTGTATATGCATATAGGCCTATACGGGACCTAAACCACACCTATAGGCCTATACGGGACCTATACTACACTTATACGATACGATATCACACTTATAGGCTTATACGAGGTCAATACGGTACCTATACTACGCTATACGATACGATATCACACTTATAGGCTTATACGAGGTCAATACAGGACCTATACCACACATGTACGATACGATATCACACTTATAGGCTTATACGAGGTCAATACGGGACCTAAACCACACCTATAGGCCTATACGGGTGTTATATCGTATCGTATCGTATAGTGTATAGTATAAGTCTCGTATAGGTTCCATGTAGGTCTTGTAATTCATAATATTTGTATTATTTTTAATTTTTATAATTCATAATATTTGTATTATTTTTAATATTTATAATTTATATTTGTATTATTTACCAATAATATTGTTTTTTTATAAATAAACAAAGGAATACAAAAAAAAAAAATACAAAATGGAGCTTTATATACGCTGCGTATAGATCCCTACGCAGCGTATGAGACAAAAATGACACAACTACCCTTGTATTTGGCTTCGTATAGCCTCAACACAAGGGTATAAAGGACATTTTCTGACCTTTATATACGCTCCGTATAGGTCTATACTCAGCTTATATAAAGGGTAGTTTTTTTTTATTTTTAACCACAAACCTGTGGTAAAATTATAGTTTTAACCCTTATAGTGTATATACACTGCATATAGACCTATACGTAGCGTATATAAATGTCTGAAAATGTCCTTAATACCCTTGTGTTGAGGCTATACGAAGCCAAATACAAGGGTAGTTGTGTCATTTTTGTCTCATACGCTGCGTAGAGATCTATACGTAGCGTATATAAAGATCCATTTTTGTATTTTTTTTGTGTATTCCTTTGTTTATTTATAAAAAAAGGAAATTATTTATAAAAAAACACAATATTATTGGTAATACAAATATAAATTATAAATATTAAAAATAATACAAATATTATGAATTATAAAAATTAAAAATAATACAAATATTATGAATTATAAAAATAAAAAATAATACAAATATTATGAATTACAAGACCTACAGAGAACCTTTACGATACTTACACTATACACTATACGATACGATATAACACCCGTATAGGCCTGTAGGCGTGGTTTAGGTCCCGTATTGACCTTGTATAAGCCTAGAAGTGTGATATCGTATCGTATAGGTGTGGTTTAGGTCTCGTATTGACCTCGTATAAGCCTATAAGTGTGATATCGTATCGTATAGCATAGTATATGTCCCGTATAGGCCTATAGGTGTGGTTTAGGTCCCGTATAGGTCCCGTATAGGCCTATACGGGACCTAAACCACACCTATAGGCCTATACGGGACCTAAACCACACATATAGGCCTATAAGGGACCTATACTACATCTTTAGGCGTATACCAGTGTTGTGTGGTATCCTATAGTATCGTATCGTGTTGCATTGTATCGTATAGTGTATAGTATAAGTCTCGCATCGTATCATATCGTGTTGCATCGTATCGTATCGTGTTGCATCGTATCGTATAGTATAGGCCTATAGGCCTATACGGGACATATACTACACCTATAGGCCTATACGGGCGTTATATCGTATCGTATAGTATTGTATCGTATCGTATAGCGTAGTATATTCGAACCGTATATACGTTTTCCAAAACAATTTAACGTTATATAATATTATTTGTATAACATTAACGATTATATATTTTAAGCGATTTAACGTTGGAACCGGGTGAGAATTTATACCACAAACACATCAAAATAGAAAAAAAACTGATGGGTTATATACGCTGAGTATAGCTCTATACGCAGCGTATATAAACCCTTGTTTTCTGTGCAATGATTGCTGATAAGGCTCTGAAATCCATGGTTTATATACGCTGAGTATTGATCTATACGCAACGTATAGAGGTAACCCTATACGCTGCGTATAGACCTATACGCAGCGTAGGTAAACCCTAAGTGTGTAGATAGCCAACCAAGGTGTGCAGATAGTTTGGCCATATTATAATTAACACAATACCAAACAATAAATAAAAATAACAAGTACATAAAAAGATATTTACCCTTTCATTTATTACGGTTCGGGTCCGGTTTACAAACGGGTCGGATTTTCGGATTCGTTTTTGACAGATGTTTGTAGAAAACATTTACTAAAAGGGAAAGAAATATCCACTCAAGCGCAAATTCTTTTCTTTTGGACACAAAATCCAATATTTTATTTTTGAAACTTTCACGAGACCCTACTAATCAACAAAATCAAACAAATCAGAGATTGTGTTGATATGTGGTGACATTAAAGAGGTTTTAATAGGAAGCCGTTGGAAAAAAAATAAACATAAAACTTACTACATGGAAATTATGTGTTTACCACACTCTACCTAGGGGTGTTCAATATTAGAATCAGATTCGAGAAATTTGAAATTCGATTTGAATTCGATTAGATTAGATTTAGTGATCGAATTTCAACTCAAATACGAACATATGATTTGAAATTCGATTTGAATTCGCCTGGTACCTAGATGACGGAACGCTTATTGGAGATGCCACCCAAGTGGCTAATGCTTTAGACATCATCAGAGCGGATGGTCCTTCCTTAGGGCTTCAACTTAATATAAAGAAGACTGAAGTTTTCTGGCCAACCTGCAATGGTGTAAAGGTTCAGAAAGGCTTATTCCCTCGTGGGATTGGGAGACCGGTGCTGGGTGTGAAACTCCTTGGGGGTGCCGTTAGTCGTGATGCAGAGTTTATTAGTAGTATGGCTCTTAAAAGAGCGAACTGTGCAGTCGAGCTGATGAGGTGCCTTAAACGCCTACGGGACCCTCAGAGCGAGCTCCTCTTACTTCGTTCTTGTATGGGTGTTGCTAAATTACTGTTTGGTCTTCGAACGTGTCAACCTTCTTTTGTCGGGGGAGTTGTCTCTGTTTTTGATGAAGGCCTCTGGGGAGCATTAGAGGATATTGTTGTTTGTGGGGGTGCCTTTTTTTGGAGATCTCCAGTGGAGGATGGCTTCTCTCCCGACCCGGTTCGGAGGCTTAGGGATTTGTACGGCCGAGGATGCCTCTTCATATGCTTTCGTGGCTTCAAGGGCCCAATCTTGGGGTTTACAAGACTACATACTCCGAGAATGTGGTGGGGATGTTTTAGACTCCGATTACAGGAGTGCGTTGGACCGTTTGCATAGTTCTCTTCCCGACCTTGATATTGGCGGTTTCTACATTAAAGACACCGCCCCTCCTAAATCCCAGAAAATTCTGGCGAATGCCTTATTTGGCGAAATTGTCAAGAGGTTTGAAGAGAAGTTTGTTTTATCCCCTCGGCAAAGAGCTGTGTTTGAATGTCTACGTGCCCCACATGCTCAGGATTTTCTGTCTGTCGCACCTATTGAAGGCTTGGGGCAACACATGTCGGCTGTGGAATACCGTGCTATCCTTAGATACCGACTGATGATTCCTTTGTTCCCAGTTGACGAGCCATGTCCAGTATGCCGCAAAGCGTGTTTGGATTCTTTCGGCGAGCACGCGATCCACTGTAAAGAGCTACCAGGGTTTAAATATCGGCATGATTGGGTGAGAGATGTGTTATGTGATGTTCTTAAGCGGGTCGGGATCTCTGCCAAAAAGGAGGCTCCAGTAAATTTCCTGACTGACCCCTTAGAGGGGAGGTCCACTTTACGTCCGGCGGACATCCTTGTGTTTGGATGGGAAGGGGAAACACGCTTGTGTAGATCTAACTGGAGGGGAGGTCCACTTTACGTCCCGTTTGCGTTTGATACCTTTACGTCCCGTTTGTGTTTGATACCTTTGGATGGGAAGGGGAAACACGCTTGTGTTTGGATGGGAAGGGGAAACACCCTTAGAGGGGAGGTCCACTTTACGTCCCGTTTGCGTTTGATACCTTTGGTGGTCTCGCTCCTGACGCTGTGCGACTTTTGAATCGGGTTCAAAAAGTCGTTAATAGTAATTCTTCGTTGCTAAAGGTTTCAAACTATGTATTTAGTAGAATTGGGTTTTCTATTCAAAAGGGGGTGGCGGCGCAACTTGTTGCCCGACTACCTGCCATTGCTTTGTAATTGCCCTTTTCGTGTGGAATGATATTGCAGTTTAATTAAAAAAAAATTGAAATTAAAATTCAATACACACAAATAAATCTTAACCTGAGAAACATAGGAAGCAAAGTGCTGATATATGTTGGAACTAAGTGAATTAGTAGATAATGTTTGAAGGGGCATGAAGCTTAGAAATTAATCATTTTGTTCTTTTGGTTGTTAATTAATTTCCTTGCAATAACTTGTTATCAAATATGAACTTGTAATATGGACGTGTCACTTTAAATATTTTGGATATTTTTTATGGTTGATTACTTTTATAAACTTGTTTTTTTTATGTTAAATAATTTCAAGTCTGCAAAAGCTTTAAAGATAAATACATTTATTTTTTGTTGAATTCGAATTGAATCGAATTAATCCGAGTTCGAAGTTTGGATTGGAATTGAATCAACTTACGAATTGTGAATTCGAATCGAATATGAACTCAAAGTCAAGATTTCAGAATAATTCAATTCGAATTCGAAATTTGATTTGTTGAACAACTCTAGTGTACGCCACCTTTTGAAGGTTTTAGCAGCTTGTGATGACTATAAAACACTTAGATCTAGTACCTTGGTTGTTTCAGAATAAATCAATTCAATTCGAATTCGAAATTTGATTTGTTGAACAACTCTAGTGTACACCACCTTTTGAAGGTTTTAGCAGCTTGTGATGACTATAAAACACTTAGATCTAGTACCTTGGTTATTTCTTTATCAAAAAGGGAATTGAATACTTTTTCTTTAAAACTGATACATGAGGGTTCTTATCTTTCTCTAAAATAGATGTATTGATTTAGGTTTTTTGAAACCTTATTTATCATAAGAAATGGTTTTGATTAAATAGATCCATGTTTTCTTAGATATTAAGTTGATTAATTAGGTTTTTGGTGAATAACAGGAAGTGTCTTAATGAAGAAAAGCTGCTCAAGAAATATCAAGACTGGATCTAGGGTTTGGCAGAAGCCTAGTTGGGTCTTTGTGTACTATTATCCTATATATTAAAAAACAAAGCTAATGAATAGCAGTTGTCACATCATAATGAATAGTAAATTTTTCTTATTGGTTGTCTTTGTTGACTTCTTTCCCCTATACCTTTTTTAAGTGTGTATATATTGTTGGAAATTTGATGAAAATAGCATTTTTTATGTGGGGGATTGTTGGAAAAATAGGTGAAAATAGCATTTTTCACAAATATAGGAAAATGATTTTTTTCTATTTTGGACTAGAAATAAATATAATAAAATGAGCGGGTTTTATATATTTATTTGTGGGTTTGTGTTCTATGTTGGAAGACCTTCGCAACGAACTAAACCACGTCCAAAACCGAGCTAAGATGAATGAGATATCGATGCTCAAAGTTGGGTGTTTGGAACATTCAATGCTGAAACAAAAGGGAAAGTAGCACCTTGTCCCACATCGGATGAGAGATGGAACTTAAAGGGGTATTTAAGTGGGAACTCTCCAGCCTTATTGTTTCATGGAAGCACACACCAGTGTCCTCGCGAAGGGTGCGGAGCACCCTAACTCGCACTCGCACACGCTCGCGCACGCGCGTGGCATGGGCGATGAGGCGCAATGTGGCGCTTTGATGGCGCACTTTGCACGCTCGCATCGCCGCGAGCCGCTTGAGAGCCGCCTTTGTATTTTTGACCACGTGCGCGTGGTGGAGCACAAGGGTTGCAAGGACCAAGTGATAGGTGATGCGGCGCATGACGTGGCAGTCATGCGCGCGCGGGTGCACGCATGGTGCATGGGTCCTGCTGTGTCGTGCGCGGCGCACCAGAGTGAGCCAATACGACGCGACTGTGTGGCGCGCTCGTATAGGATCACAGGTGACGTGGCGCACGCGCGCATGGACTTGAGCCAAAAGGCCGCACCGCGCATGGGCGCGCGCGCAGGAAGCTTCCAGCATTGAATAACAGAGCAGTTTCAGTCCAGCTTCGTAACTGACGAGTTAACAGGCTTTGACTGAGAATTAAATGACGTATTAAATTGCATTGAAGACGTTTAATGCAATTTAAACCTCTCCTTAATTCGTTTTTGACTGTTTCGACTTAGGAGCTGTATAAATACAGCTCCATACCCAGCAGAAGAAATCACCAGCTACACAACAGCATACTCCACATCCTCTCTACTTTCTCTGATCCTCTTCAAGCAAGCTTTCAAGGTAACCTTCGGGTTGTAGGCGAACTCCGGCAGTACTACTGCTCCGGCTGTTGTACCCTGGGAAACAAAACGAGTACTCTTGGGAGACTCGGAATTTGTTTTAAGGGAAGCGTGTTTACACGTGCCTCAGTCAATTCTGTCTTCTACTCCTTTCTTGTATTTGTTTTATTTCAGTTGTAATAGTAATTTTGTTTTTCCAGCTTTCTGTATTGTAATCATTTTAATAAAATTTGTTTATTTTATTTATTATTACGCGAACGGTTTCTACAATCTTAAAACAAATTTTTAAAACCGTTCGTGTAATCAAAACCATTCTGTTTGTGATTCAAACTAGTTTTGTTTTCACCCAGTTTGTGTTTTAAAAACAGATTTTTTTGTTTTTCTTCTTCAAAGGAGCGACTTCGGTTGAAAACATTTTTTGATTACTTCAGATTTTGTCCTAAAATTTGCTAAACTTTCTGATTTGGTCTTCAAAGTTGGACTTAGAAGCCAATTAGTAAGTTCTAAAAATTATAAATTTTCTGTTTTTGGTCTTCAAAGTTGGACTTAGAAGCCGAAACAGTAAATTGTGGTAAAAATTAAAATTTAGTAGTTTCCTTCTGGTTTGTGCGTAAATCAGAATTTTTGACTAAAAATTTTAATTTAAATTTTTTCAGAATGTCGACCTCAAACAACAACAATACGAATGTTGTCGTTGGAACCCCTGCCAACACTGTGGGAGCGTCCACAGTGGCAAATCATGCTGAAAGACCTGAGAAGTTCTCGGGTCTACACTTCAAGCGGTGGCAACAGAAGATGTTCTTCTACTTGACCACCATGAACCTTGCGAGGTTCTTGACGGAAACCGCTCCCCAACCTCCGGAAGGGGAGACCGACGCTCAGGCTCTGAGCGCGGTAGATGCGTGGAAGCATTCGGATTTCATATGTCGAGGCTATGTACTCAACGGTCTCTCGGATGCCCTGTATAATGTGTACTATAATATCAAGACTTCCAAAGAGTTATGGGAGTCCTTGGAGAAAAAGTACAAAACGGAGGATGCGGGAACAAAGAAATTTGTTGTCGCCCGTTTCTTGGACTTCAAAATGGTTGATAACAAGCCGGTTATGAACCAAGTCCAAGAGTTGCAAATTATACTAAATGACATCCATGCCGAGGGAATGGTACTTAGCGAGACATTTCAAGTGGCAGCCATGATTGAGAAATTACCTCCTGCTTGGTTGGATTTTAAGAATTATCTTAAACACAAGCGGAAGGAAATGTCGGTGGAGGACCTTGTTCTTCGTCTTCGTATAGAAGAGGAGAATAGGATCGCCCTAAAAAACAGCCTTGTGCAGCCTAGTGCTAGCGCAAATCTGGTCGAGCATGGGCAATCCTCTAAAGGCGCCAAGGGCAAGGGGAAAAAGGACAAAGGGAAAGCAAAGGCTAGCAAACTTGGACCGAAGAAAGGGGTTGCGAAAAAGAAACCTCCAACGTTCCAAGGGACTTGTTACAACTGTGACGAGCCGGGGCATCGGGCTAACCAATGCAAGAAACCAAAGCGTGAGCGTGCGCACATGGTGGATGAAGACGGAATGCCTTTGGTGGCAATGATTTCCGACAAAAGTGCAATGATGGATGAGGTCAATACGGTGACCAATACTCCAAAAGGTTGGTGGGTTGATACGGGAGCGACCCGTCATGTTTGTGCAGACAAAACCCTCTTTACCACCTTCAAGGCGCTTGAAGGAGATGAGAAGCTGTATATGGGCAATGCAGCCACCGCCGACATCATGGGTGAAGGAACGGTGATCTTGAAGTGGACCTCAGGAAAGGAGCTCACTCTAAGCAACGTGTTGTATGTCCCGGACTTGCGGAAGAATCTAGTCTCGGGATGGTTGCTTAACAAGTTTGGTTTTCGTTTAGTATTTGAGAGCGATCAATTTGTACTTACTAAACGAGGAATGTATGTTGGTAAGGGCTACGTCCAAAACGGCATGTTTAAATTGAATGTAATGGCTGTCAAAAAGATGAATAAAATTGCTACTACTTCTACTTATATGCTTGAGTTTTCTGATTCAAATAAATGGCATGGTAGATTAGGTCACGTGAATTTTAATTCAATACGACGTTTAATCAATTTAAATTGTATACCAACATTCCATATTGATTCACACTATAAATGTGAAACTTGTGTAGAATCCAAACTTACAAGAACATCATCCAAATCGGTTGAACGAATAACCGAACCCCTTGATTTAATTCACACCGATATTTGTGATTTAAAAGCGGTACCCACAAGAGGTGGAAATAAGTACTTCATCACGTTTATTGACGATAGTACTAAATATTGCTATGTATATTTACTAAAAAGTAAAGATGAAGCAATAAGTAAATTTATCTTGTATAAGAATGAAGTTGAGAATCAACTTCAAAAGAAGATAAAAGCTTTGCGAAGCGATCGAGGAGGCGAATATGTTGCACCTTTTGCCGAGTTATGCGCAAAAAGTGGCATAGTACATGAGTGTACACCTCCTTATTCTCCACAATCAAATGGCGTGGCGGAACGAAAGAACCGCACATTGAAAGAAATGATGAACGCCATGTTGATAAGTTCTGGGGTGAGCCATGACATGTGGGGGGAAGCCATTCTCTCGGCTAACTATCTTTTGAATAAGACACCACTCAAAAAGAGAGACGAAACTCCATATGAGTTATGGAAAAGGAAAAAACCTTCCTACAAATACTTGAAAGTGTGGGGGTGCCTAGCAAAGGTGACTGTGCCACCTCCTAAGGCTCTTAGGATAGGACCCAAAACTGTTGATTGCATATTCATTGGGTATGCGCATCAAAGTAGTGCACATCGCTTTCTTGTACATGAGTCCAAGAACCCTGATGTACACAATGACACTATCATGGAGGTGAATCCTAACGTTGTTTCGTATTTTGAAAATGTGTTTCCTTTGAGAAGACAAACACATACAACTTCATCAACAGCACTTGATGAGGCGGGTCCAAGTTCATCTACATGGTTAGATGAAACGGGTCCAAGTTCATCTACGCGGATAGATGAAACACACGATCAACCTGAGGTTGACGAGGGTGATCGTAGGCGAAGCAAAAGGCCAAGGGTTGAAAAATCCTTCGGTCCTGACTTCGTTAGCTATATGGTTGAGGGCAGCCCAATACATATCGCGAAGCGGTTTCTTCTTCGGAAGGACCTCAATGGAAAGAAGCAATAAAGAACGAGATTGATTCTATATTGCAAAATCATACTTGGGAGTTAGTAGATCTTCCACCTGGTTGCAAACCACTTGGATATCGTTGGATATTCAAAAGGAAGATGAAAACTGATGGAAGTATTGATAAATACAAGGCTAGGTTGGTGATTAAAGGATTTAGACAAAAGGAAGGTCTAGATTACTTTGATACCTACTCGCCTGTGACGCGCATAACCTCGATTAGATTGGTTCTTGCTATAGCGGCTTTAAGAAATTTGGAAGTTCACCAAATGGATGTTAAAACCGCATTTCTAAATGGCGATTTAGAAGAAGAGATTTACATGGAGCAACCTGAAGGTTTCTCCGCCCCAGGTCAAGAGGGTAAAGTGTGTAAACTCGTCAAGTCTTTGTATGGCTTGAAGCAAGCACCAAAACAATGGCACCAAAAGTTTGATCATGTAATGCTTGACAATGGTTTCAAAATAAATGAGTGCGACAAATGTGTTTATTTCAAAGACACAAATGAAGGTTATGTAATCTTATGTCTTTACGTAGACGATATGCTTATCATTGGGAGTAATGATAAAATTATCAAGGCTACTAAAAACATGTTGAAAGCGAGATTTGATATGAAAGACATGGGTTTAGCGGATGTGATTCTTGGGGTAAAGATCATAAGAACCCAAGATGGTCTTGTCTTAAGTCAATCTCACTATGTGGATAAGATTCTTGAAAAATTCAACTCGGGAGATACGAGTGTAGCTCGAACTCCAGTTGATACCTCTCAACATCTCAAGAAGAATAAAGGAGAGGGAGTTGCTCAGTTAGAGTATTCAAGAATTATTGGCAGTCTAATGTATCTAATGACATGTACTAGACCCGACTTGGCTTACGCGGTGAGTAGGCTAAGTAGATACACCAGTAATCCGTGCGCAGATCATTGGAAAGCTATCACGAGGGTGCTTAAATACATAAGATACACAAGAGATTATGGACTGCATTATACCCGACAACCAGCAGTGATCGAAGGATACACTGATGCAAACTGGATATCGGATAATAAAGATTCCAAATCAACAAGTGGTTACGTATTTACACTTGGAGGAGCTGCTATTGCTTGGAAGTCTT